>JASCZW010013584.1:0-25175 GCA_034211315.2 Aedes japonicus | reverse complement strand
AATAACCTAACGTGGAATAATTCAAAAAATGAGTTAAGTTTACTCAGTCGTGGTTTACGCTACAACTCAAATTCGGCATGAGTGCCTCTGCCATCCTTATGAGCACTCATGCTGAATATGGACGCTAACGGACCATTGTGGCTCCAGTTATAGCGTAAACCATGGCTGAGTAAACCCTAGCAATGTTGGTCTCTGCTTTTAAACAATTTGAGGCTGATTTATAGTTCTTACATGTGATGGGGTCAGAATTGGACCAGCCTCCCCTACTTTTGATGAGTACATTACTTCACAAATAAAACTAGATATGTTAACATGGTTATCATGAATTTATTAGGAATAAGTTTGATAACTTCAATGAAATGATTCCCGCAGTTATTTTGAAGTGTTGGAAAATGATGCGTGTATAGGCAAAAAACTTGAAATTTTCAAAAAATTTAAAAAAAAATGCAGGCAAAAAACGGCTCGATGAACATTTGAGACTTTTTGATATGTTATGTGAAAATGTTTGAATTTTAATAAAAACATATAAAAATAAATAGTCGTTGTGGTCCAACATTTCGAAGATCATAAAAAACAAATATATTGACCATTTTAGCAAATTTGAGTACATTAATTATTTTAACCAATATTTAATAAAAACAAGAAGTAATAATCTTTCTATTTATAAAAAATATTGAAAATCGATTCAGCGGTTATGAAGTTATGATTTCTTAGTAATAAAAAAGTTCGAAAAATGTCGATTTTTCTGGTAACCCTATATCGAACATGGTCACACTAATAAAAAAATAAAAGAATACTGGTCTTATTATTTTCGATGAAGAACATATCAAGCGATTTTTCAACTCTATTCTCTTCCCGTGGAATCACTGTATATATATATATATATATATATATATATATATATATATATATATATATATATATATATATATATATATATATATATATATATATATATATATATATATATATATATATATATATATAACTTTATTCCATTGCACTACAATTTTGCTGATTATGTTTATCCCCGGCATCATTTTCTTTATCCTACCGATTCGATTATGATGCTGTGAATTCTACTCCAACAGTTTCAGTTAGATTGACGCGCCTTTCATGACAAGCCATCCTGCAGAAAGCTTAATAAGTATTGCTAATTGGTTTTTTTTTTTTTTTTTTTTTTTTTTTGTTTCTTTATTATAGAGACTTTCAGCTAGAAGCTGGTTTTTCTCTTAGATTGGTTTATTCGATTTGTTGGATCGTATCGTTGGAAGGAGATTCTCAATTTCCCGTGAGCGTTTCTGCTTATGGGTCCACCTCTCCGTTTTTGGCCCTTCATACAGCGATATTGTGAATTCAGATCGGTGGCCCAATTTGATCTTGCTATTAAGTGGAGCTGCATCCAAGCCAAGGGCATGAAGAGATGGTAGCTACCATACATACATATATAAAAACAAATCGAACTAACCTAAGTTCTCGACGTTTCATGCATTTTTAAGACCTTTGGCATAAAAAAATCGATTTCGGAAATTTCATGTACCTCTACCTTGGGAAAATTTTCATAAGTCAAAAAAAGAAAACTTTTACCGCTTTGGGGGTCCACTTAAGGAAGTCCGATTGAGCTCAAATTTTGCATGGGGACTTATTTTGAGGAGACTAAACTTTTGAGCACTATTTGTTTTTTTTTTTAATTCAGAAAGTCGGTTTTGGCTGGCACCCTACTATACATCCACAAGAATCAATAGCCACGGGGTTTAATGAGGGATTGAAAAGAAACGTAGTGCGAAGTGTGAAAACAAAACTTGACCAAAGCACTTCAGCTTTTGATGCAGAATGAGTGGACTGGTTGATCATAATAAAAATTCTTACTTAAAGTATTTTCATAACATTATTTTAATTTCTTCTTTCGAGCAAACTCCGTTGGATTCCAGATTGCGATTAGTAACCGTTCGCCAAACCCACTATCAGGAAATTACATTCATTTAAGCGTACTTCACAAAAACGAAACTAGCAACGAAGCAGCTTACTAAGAGTATAATATATCAAGATTCCCTATTATTTTTCCATCAAAATAGAAACTCATGTAAACAAAATTTTGTTGATCAAATTTCCTTGATTGTTGACCGTTTGCACATAGAAAGGCCAAGTGGCATATAACATTCGAATCAGCTCGACGAGGGGACAAAATACCTGTGCATGGGTATGCGTGTGTGTGTTTTATTTTTAGGCGGGATGGAAGATCTGCAAACGGACACCTGAAGAACTCAAGGTGTGGGGATGAGGGTGCCAACTTCTTGAGCCACCAGTGCTTTAAGCCCTGAACCCTCCCCAGAACCACCTTTCGGTATTACTTCGGGGAGGGGGCTATTGTGTTTGTTAGGCACCCATTACTTTTAACTACTTAGGGCTTTAGTAGTTAGGTGGTCCCTGCGACCAGTCTTTGGTCGTTTCGCCATTTTTGTTGGAGATCGAGGATGATCTGGGAGACTGCTACGCATACCGCGTCCCAGATGTTACGATCCTGGCACATCCTCTGGACCAAATTATCCGGAGTCATGTCGTGACCGCTTACGGCAATCATTCCTCATCTCGCGCCGTCGAAGCCCCAAGATACCTCAAGAACCTCTTCGATTCAATTGTGCAGTTAGCTGTACTGATCGTCGCATGTTGCTCCGATTTCCGATTGTTCATCACCGTGACCTCAGTCTTATGGTGGGATAGCTCCAGTTGCCTGGAACTCATCAATCTCTCCACAATGCCAATGGAGTACGATGCCGTTAGCTCGACCTCTTCGATGGATTCACCACATATTTTCAGGGTGATATCGTCCGCGAACCCGACAATCAAGCCGTAGTACCTCATCATACATCGTGTTCCCTAACACCGGACCCAGGATCAAACCTTGTGGGACGCCTGCAGTGATTTGGACACGTTTCTGGCCTGCCTCTCTGTTGTATACCAGTGGAAGTAGCTTCCAAGAATCTTGTACAGTTACCGAGGAACCTAAAGGCGTTGGAGCGAGTCAGCGATAGCCACCTAGCTGGCGATATTGTATGCATTTCTCACCACTGCACAGTATCGTACTTCTCGCTTCTTGCGCTGGATTGCCACTTCAGCCGTCTTGGTGACGGACAGAATGACATCCAGCGCCGACTTCCCTTTACAGAAGCCAAACTGATTATTAGACAGACCGCCTATACCCTCCGTGTATGTTGTCAGTCTGTTGAGGATTACCCTCTCGAGCACCTTACCCACTCTTTTAGACAGACATATAAGTCTATATGACGATGGACCTCCTGGTGGCTGCCCTGTCTTTGGTAGACACACATGGGTCTGAATTTTCCATGCACTCGAGACAACGCCCTCGTAGAGGCACTTTTGCATCACCACCCTGAACATTTCGGAATGCAGCAAGATAGCCGTCTTGATGCCCAGGTTGGGAGTACTATCCCGGTCCCAGCGCTTTGTTCACCTTTGGCGACTTTGCTATCGCAATAAGTGCCTCCATGATCGCGTATGATCGCGCTCGTTGCACCCCCCGTCTTGCGTAAAGGCATGTTCCTCGGCGGTCGTACTCCTGGTACCCACGTTGGCTAGGTCCACATTGAGCCTAGCCAAGGCCTCCAGAAGAATTTTGCCCCCTGGGGTTGGTAAGGCGACTCCCCCACTTGAGCGCCTAAGCGTTGAAGTCCCCCGCGATTACCAACGGTTGTCATCCGATCGAGCATATTGGAAAACTGTTCGATCGACCATCTTGGCGATGCGTAGAAGCTGCAGAAGAACACTCAATTCACTTTTAAAACCGCGCGTTTGTGGTAGACACAACCTCCTGAATCGGGTACTTGCCCGTCGTTCATAATGCCGCCATATTGGACCTATCTGTTTCTGTTGCCGGCTGGGATGCGGTATGGGTCGGAAATAATGGCGATATCCGATGCCGACTCGCTAACTGTCTGACACAGCAGTTGCTGGGAGGCCTCTCAATGGTTCAAGTTTAGTTGGGTTACCTGTATTACGGTTGGCTCGTTGGAATACCCCTAGCGGCTGGGCACTGGACCCCCCCCCCCCAAAACCGTGATTATCGTCTGGTTTCCTGGAGCACATCAAGCATTTGGGGGTAACTTTGCAATCTCGCGTCTTGTGACTAGTGCTATCCCACTTTCTGCACAAGTTGCTTCTATCTGGGGCTTTGCCCTACCAGGACATGTACTGCTCTCTAGGCATCTGTAGCATGCCTTCGGCAGCTGATGTAGGCAAAGTGGGCATATATTTATTAATTTATTTCGTCAACCATATGTAGAATAGTACATTGACAATTTGCTTTTTCTTAACTATACATAAATATAAAAATTAATTTGTTTTGTATCCTCAGGGACTTAAAATACTGTTTCAATTTATACCGAGACATTGTAACGTCAATGGCTTAACAGTGTTGATTATAGGAATCCATCATGCTATTTATTGGTCCATTTTTAGCATATTCCGTGTGATGATGGCTTAGAGCAAATAAATTACGATTTCGAATTCGTCTAATTGGTGCATAAAAATTTAATTTAGAAAGTAGTTCGGCTGATTCAACACGCTGCGAAACGATATCGTTTACAAATGAAACCATCGCATATTCTCGTCGTTCTTTCAATGTTTGGATGTCAATCAACATGCAGCGAGCTTCATATGATGGAAGACGATGTGAGGCCCAGCCTAGCTTACGAAGAGCATATAATAGAAATTGCTTTTGTACTTATTCTATTCTTTCTTCATGTATACCTGGACGAGGAGACCACACAATGCTGCAATATTCCAGTATAGACCTCACATAAGCAATATATAGAGTTTTAATAGTGTACGGGTCTTGAAAGTTGTAGCAGAAGCATTTAATAAACCCTAACATGCTATTTGCCTTGTGTATGATAGTGTTGTAGTGGTCTATAAAATTAAGTTTAGAGTCTAAGATAATTCCTAAATCCCTCACTTTTTCACACTTTTCTACATTCTGATTTCCTCATGCAATTACAATGTTGGTTGATGTAAATTTTTTGCTAAAAGATATTATAATGCATTTTTTTACATTCAGTTCCAATAAGCTTTTCTTACACCAGATGTAGAATGTATGAATTTCATACTGGAATATATTGATGTCTTCTTTATTTTTTATTTCCAAGTACAGCTTCATGTCGTCGGCATAAATTAGCACTTTCAGATTTTTGAGGACGAAGGAAATGTCGTTGACGTATAAAATAAAAAGAAGTGGTCCTAAATGGGAGCCTTGGGGGACTCCTGAAGTAACTTGAATGGGATTTGATTTCTTTGCATTGAATTTTATAGTTTGTTGCCGGTTAGTTAAATATGATTCAAGTCACTTCAAGAGTCCAGACTCAATTCCAATTTTTTGCAGTTTGAAAAGTAACATTGGTATGTCTACACGATCAAATGCCTTGCTAAAGTCTCTGTAAAGAGCTTCAACATGATTCCCATTATCCATTGCATTCAGTGAATAATTTACAAATTCTAGTAAGTTCGTGGATGTTGAGCGGCCTTTGAAAAAACCGTGTTGTTTGTCTGTTATTCGATTTTTGATTTGAAGAAATAATGTTTTATTGACAATTGCCTAGAAAAGTTTGGGAATGCAAGAGATAATAGCGATTCCACGATAATTACGTATGTCAGATTTCCGGCCAGATTTGAAAATAGGCACTAAGAATGAACTTTTCCAAATTGTTGGGAAAATTCCTGATTCCAGTGACATATTAAAAAGCCAAAACAAAGGAGATGCAAATTCCTTCGCAAGATTCTTTATAAATACTGGAGGAATTCCATCAGGTCCAGGGCCTTTTGAGGGGTCTAAATTTTTTAAACCCTGCAAAATATCCTGAACCTGAAGTTGGTTGACACCAATATTCCTTGGATATTCTGGATAAAATGCAAAGTAATCGCGATTGCGATCTTCTTCCGAATATGTCGTGTAGATTTCTTGAAAAAAATTTGAAAAAAGATTGCAGATTTTATCCGAGTTATCTCCTACATGTTCGTCAAGATGCATTGTTGATGGAAAATTGTCTGATTTTGATTTTGTTTTGACGTAATTAAAAAAGTTTTTTGGTCAGGACTTAATTTCAAGCTCAGTTTTTGCATTAAATACTTCAAATGCATTACTGATTGCCAAGTTCAATTGATCGCATATTTCCAAGTAAGTTGCTAAATGTTCACTGCTTTTGTGTTTTTTGTAAATTTTGTGGGTTTTTTGTTTGCGATTCTTTATACTTTTGATTTCTCTATTAAACCAGACTGGATGTTTAGTGTTTCCGTGACGTCGTTTTTTCTTTAATGGAATCTCTTGTGAGATAATGTTGGATAGGATTTCGTAGAAGACGCCAACAGATGATTCGACATTTCCTTCGTCCCTAAAAAATTGTTGCCAATTGATACAGTTTAATTTGTTTTTTATATTCCATAGTTCGCGAGCTTGTATTCAAAAACTTCTTCATATTCATAGTCGTTGGGACTTTGATATTCATGTATGAATAGTGAATATTCAATTGCTGTGTGAAACTTTTCGTTTTTCCATAATGGGTTCAATGATTCGGTCACACAGAAATCTTCATGAATATTCGTTAAAAGGAGGTCTAGATAGCAATTTTCTTGGTTTTTTACATGATTAATTTGATTCAGACCTAACTTAGCAATTTCATCAAACATGAAATGTAAAGTGATATTATCTCTAACGACTCGGAGAAGGATGTTTTCATTTTCAGAGTCTAAAATGAAGTCGGCGTTGTTTTGATTAAAGTCCCCATAGATGTGAACTTTTACTTCAGGAGGTAGTTCAGATAATATTTTTTCTGCGCATTTAAAAAACTTTTCATATGTAATTTTATTAGCATTAAGTGGTGGAAAATACACAGAGGCTAACACGTGTGTTTCACCTGCTATGAAAGATTTCACCCATACATGCTCAAATTCATTAAATTTTGTAGTTGTAATAATTTCTGAATTAAAATTGGCAGAAACAGCTATGAGGACTCCACCACCTGATTTCTTTTCAGACCTATGAAGGTTCCTATCGTTTCTAAATACATTATACACACTTCCAAATATTTCTTCACTACGCACGCTTTCGTCCCAGTTAGTTTCAGTTGCCAGAATAACCGAAAAGGACGAACTTAATAAATTATTATAAATTTCCTTCATTTTGGCTGGGCTTTTCATGCGATTGAAATTTTGACAGTAAATCAAAATTTCAGTCGCATTCTGTTTACATGAAGAAATTTTTGAAAGTGTGTCGGTTGACAAAATATTATTATTATCACTATATACCTCTTCATTCATATCTGCTTCCAAAGAAGGCGTCATTACTTCCAAAAATGTGAAGAGGAGTGAAATTTGGTTGTGTTCTCGCGCAGTTGCTGCAGGCGGTGCGTCCGTTCGCTGGACAGAAATCGCTGATTAGTTTCCAAATCGGCTGCTGCTTCAGTTGCATTCATTCCATACTCCAGATGAACTTCTGCGAAGATGCGTTGCAGATGGTCTGGAGCCGTTGGAAGGCCTTCGGATGCAAGCAGTATTTTGATGCTTGTTGACGTCATTCCATCTACGCAGACTGTAGCAGGCTGCTCCTTCATATAGGCAAGGTATAGGCGGACGATTTTCATTATTCTTGGGTCGCGTAGTCTGGCCCGCAAAAAACGTCCGTCCCCTTCCGCCGATTGTTCAGTATGGCGTACAATACGTGGCCGCATCGGGTCAAGTTCAAATTGCCTTTCTTAGGAACACAGGCAGCATGTTTTGGCTTTGCTGCAGTTCGATACCTTGATTTTGTTGTTGCTGTTGTTGCTGATTTGCTGGATGTTGTTGGTTCGCTGGCTGTGGTTGTTGTTGTTGTTGTTGCTGTTGTTGGTTGTTAGAAGGCAGTAGTAGTGCAGTACTTTCAGCCACTATTTGCACGATATTGGGTGAATGCTGGCTCTGCTTTTCTGGTTGGTATGGGTTTATTGTTTCACCCTATATGAAGCTAAACATTGAAGCCGAGAGTGCTGCAATTGGGTGGTCGGTGGTAGAAGGTGGACCGGCAAATTGAGCTTTAGCTGAGGCCAGTAGCTCTTTGTCTGTACCCAAAGTTCGATTGCCTTCTTGTAGAACGTTGTTTTGAGCATTTTCTACGGGTTGATGACTGATGATGGGAAAGAGTTGTTGTTTTCTTTTTCTTCTTTTCCTCCTTTCTCTGGCCTTATCAACAGCTTTTTCTTGAAGCTGCCGATTGTTAAGATTCATGTCGTATCCAGACCAGTCCTGTCTCCAGCACCGTTTATTCCCTAAAGTACGCCATCCAGAGACAGGAGGGTCATTTTTTGGTGAAGCTTTGGCACGTACTTTAAACAATTTGGCTCGACGTTCAGCAAACAGGTCGTTACTCGTAGTCGTCTGTATGAGCTGTTGTTGTTGTTGTTGTTGTTGTTGTTGTTGTTGTTGTTGTTGTTGTTGTTGTTGTTGTTGTTGTTGTTGTTGTTGTTGTTGTTGCTGTTGCTGTTGCTGTTGCTGTTCCTGTTGCTGTTGCTGTTGCTGTTGCTGCTGCTGCTGTTGATGGTGTGACTGTTCAGATGCGGTATTGTTTTCGATTAGAGGACTTTCTGTTAATTCCTCCTCCAAAGTTTTCTGTTGGGGTGGGGTGACAAGCGATGAATTTGACTTAGGGGCTGTGATAGCCGCAGCCACAAATTTAACTTCATCTAGGATTTCATGAAGTTCCGACTCTTGGCTGAAGTGAGTCAGTGATGTAGTTAACGATTCGGCGCTTTTCGTTAAAAGTGCCATGTCGTTTTGTAGGCTAGTGAGCCGTTCGTCTAGGAAACTGTTAATTTTTTGTGACATAATCGAATTTGATTTATCGATGCTGGTTAATGTTAGAGACGTACGTGAGTCACACGACTTCATATGGTGGTCGATTGAAGTGCTTACGACCTCATGGCTTTTGTTGACCTTAGTCAGCGTTTCCATTACTTCTTTGAAGAAGTGGTCAAGATTGTCAAATAATATTGACACAGCGGAAAGCTTTTTCAGGTCAGCAGCAATGCGCTGATTTGAGTCATTCTGGGAGCGGATGGCTTTCAGAAGTTCTTCCTGATGATGCAGCATTAAACGCACATCTGTTTCCTTGCGTAGAATTTCCTGACAGTCGGTACACATGGGAACCACATATTGAGTGATAAATCGCTCCCGGGTCCGTTGCACTCCAATACAGGCAGCATGGTATGTTCTGCTGCAGAATTCGCACTTCCAAAGAAGGTGGTCGTCATTTGTGGTACACGATTTGACACCGCACGGCATTATGATTGGTAGTTAATGTTCGACGCGACACAAAAAACCGGCAAAAAACACGCGCGATGTTATGATTTAACGGAAAAAATAATAATAAAATATATTGAAGTTACAGGCAAAGCACGAGAAGCGCATGACGCTACGTTGTCAAGAGGTTAACAAAAAAAAAGTATATATACAAATTTAATTACGGACCGTACTTGAAACACGTCCGTCCTCGACGACGGTTCGAGCGAAAAAAAAGGACCATCCCACCTTCACCTTTGCCACTTTAAACGCCACGTCTGCGTCAACTGCCGCTACCTTCGACCTTGCACTGTTCCTTAAGTGCAGTGGATATTGCGTCTGCCTCGGTGATCTCATCCAGGTTTCAACACTGGATCGTCACCTGCTAGATGAGGGCACGTACCTCCACACCCTCACCTAAGGCCTGTCTGTACGCCGGGCCCTTTATTGCCGGCCGTTATTGCCTTTTTCAGCTCCAGGAGCATCTCGCCGGTGCGGATGCGGCGTAAACTCCACACATCGGCGCCTAAGCCTGCCATTTTAGCGTGGCCCACCAGTCACTAATCCTTATTATTAGAAATTATTAGAAGCCGCTTCGAAGTTATTTGAAAAAGTGGTTTACAGCAAGGGTGGCTTAAGCACTCCAAGACCCTATTCCAAGCACGGGGTAAACGTTAACCAACAACGCTCATTTTTTGCAGTATGGTGCTCCATGTAGTGAAGCACCATACTGCAAAAAATGAGCGTTGTAGGTTAACGTTTACCCCGTGCTTGGAATAGGGTCTTGGGGTGCTTAAGCATGTTCCCTACCCTATTTATCGCTCAACTGCCACCATTGTATCTTTGAACATCAACATGTTTTCATGCCGAAACGGTCAACAAGTACCAATTTGGTTGTTTACACATCTTTCCTCGCTAAACCTCTACAGAAAGAGCAACAAAACGATTCGATCTATTCGGATCTCTCGGTGGCATTCGATAAAATCAACCTTTGGAATACTATTGCAAAGTTCGAACGTCTCGGTTTCTCTGGATCTTTCTTCAATTGGCTTCATTCCTATCTGAGTGGCGGTCAAATGGCTATCAAGTTAGGCGAATCAATGTCACCTTACTTTCTTGCTCCATCAGGAGTACCACAAAGTAGCCATCTACGGCCGTTAATATTTCAAGTGTATCTCGATGATGTTAACCTGTTACTGTCTCAGCTCGATATATTCACCGAGTTGTGTGAAACCAATCGTTTGGGTCTCAACGGTGGTAAATGCTCCGTTATCTCATTTTCCCGCAAACGCAGTTCAGTGGACTATAAGGTTGGATCTACAATTCTCAAAAGGGAATCTGTTGTTAAGGATCTAGGTGTGTTATTAGACACCAAATTGAAAGGTTTAGGGAACATGTCGCTTTTATAACCTCCAAAGCCTCTAAGACACTTGGTTTCATATTTCGCATTACAAAAAACTTCAAAGACATTCAATGTTTAAAATCACTGTACTGTTCGTTAGTGAGGTCAATATTAGAATACTCGTCTGTCGTTTGGGCGCCGTACTATAAGAATAGCATCTTACTTATCGAGGCAATTCAGCGCAAATTTCTGCGTTTCGCTTTAAGACACTTTTCATGGAATGATCCAATCAATTTGCCCAGCTATGATGCGCGATGTGAACTTATAGGTCTAGAGTTACTGAGTATACGTCGTGATGTTTCAAAAATGCTCTTTGTTTCTGACCTTCTTCAATCGAAAATTGATTTTCCTTAACTGTTGTCGCGTCTAAACATAAATATGCCCTATTGTCAACTTCGCTCGTCTTCGTTCATTTTTCTACATGGTGCTCGAACAAATTACGGACATAACGAATCATTTTCAAGTATTTGTCGATCCTTCAACCGCTGTTTCACCCAATTAGACCTCGATGTTCCTCGTTCCACTCTTCGAGAAAGATTTTACAAAGAACTCGCACCTCCACAGAACAACACACGTTAGATTTTTGTTTTAGTTCAAGTTAGTTTATTATTAAGTATAGCTCGTTAAGTAGTTTTAAGCAATCATTGTACCATTTGGAAGCTATGTAACATTCTGTTGATACGAAAAGAAGAAGAGGTTTTTTGCACCCATTTGAGAAAAAGCTCGCAGCTGCAGCTCTACTCAAACGGGCTTTTCCCTGCTCCAAATAAAGTTTAAAGATAAAAAAAATAAATACAAGTGTGATAGTGAGGGAAAGTATTTAGTATTGAGTACTTAGTATTTATTGTCACCAATCAGGAGTAGACCATATATTACATTTTGTTCTTTAGTTATAATGGAGGTAATAAAATACATAATATTAGTTTTAATAGCGCTTGGTTTACATTATTCATATGTCGTGACCATTTCGTAGACATTGAAATATTGACTATATAACTTATTGATCGATGCTAAACTATCCTTAAAAAGAGTTTTTTCCTAAGATTGTTTTTATTCATTTTAATATCAATTCTTTCACAATTTGCATTGAAGCAAGACATCATTTTATTCAAAGGCCCATTTTTGGCGTAGTTTGTTCAATGATTGCTAATATAAAAGATATTTCTGATTCTAAGCTAGCGGATAGGAACATAAAAATTGATATTTTTTAATGTCTCAGGGGCATTGACTCTTTGTGTAATGACATCATTTATATAAGCTACCATAGTAAAGGCTCTTCTCTTTTGTAATAATTTTGTAATTAACATCGTGATTCATAGGATGGCAGCGGAAAGGCAGTCCAACCTTACTTTCGTAGAGCAAATAGTACAAATTGTTTTTGAACTGATTCAATTCGATTATTTTTATGCGTGTCTTGATATGGTGCCCAAACAATGCTACAGTATTGAAATAGGGGTCTCACAAGCGTTACATATAGTGCTTTGATGATCCAGATTTTGGGCTATTATGAAGAGGAATCTGAAGGTGAATGGCAGTGTCGTCAAAAGCATCAATCAATTGAGAACCAAGTGGAGTAAGATTACCAAAATGATGGATGAGAATAATGCGCGCCGATTGATGAAACGTATTTCGGGAAAAGTCCGCAAATTTCTTCGAGATGACTGATTTTTATTTAATTTCCCACTAAAGTTCACATAAAGTCGAACATTTAAGTTGAAACAGAATACTATTTAGTTAATGAATATCCGAAATATGCGCAATAGTCTAGGTTCCAAGTCTAACGGGCCACACCTTATGGGGAATAAATATGATGAAAGCAACAGCCAAGAAACTATGGACAAGAGACCAGCGTATTAACGATCAATCAAAAATATCAGAAGTTAATGCCTTAAGAGATTTCGACTTGCAAACGAAGATGATACAGAATTGACAATGTTGTGGGAAATAAAAAAAACAAATACTGGAGAATTTCATTTGAACATTGCGTGACTTCTTCTTTAACAGAGCCAAGTTATCAATTTCAAATACACTAGTTATCTTAGAACCAAAATTAAAAGGATAGGAACGATAACTTGCGGTCGTCTCGCGGTTAGTAGGAATAACAATTCAGCGAAATGATAGAGAAATGGAAGTTTAAAGTAAGCTTTATACTACACATTGATTTTATATAATAAATTGTTTGATCATAACTTAAAACTTTACAACTTATGCTTTTGAGTTGAAGATTTTCAAAAAAATATAGATAAACAAAACTAAAACTAGACATACATGTTAAACAACCTACAACCTAAGACTTATAGTCGTCAAAAACACATAAATGAGTTTCGTAACTCCAGATCAGATTGCGCCATAATATCTAGAAACTATACATTAGGTTGTCTACCTCGAGCCCGAAGGGAATCATAAATCTCAGATCTGACTCCACGATGCTCCGCGCAATACCAAATTACGTTACCTGCGTCCTGGTAACCTTGTACATATTCACAGTGATTACTGTCGCTGAGCCTACCACTTTAAAAATTAGCGTTTAAGGAATAATTATTGAACAAGAGGGGAGACATCATATGAATGAAATCTCGATCCAATTTATCCTCCCAAACAGAGATTTCTTCGATACCTTCGGGATGATAGAATGTTGCTATCGCCCACATTTTGATGTATGTGTTATCTAATGCAGATAAAGAGAATGCTAGATTTGGTATAAATTAATGGGATCTTTCATGCTAATTTAAGCCAGAATTCCCTGAAATCTGACATGAATGCATCCGATGGATTTAAAATGTCATTAATAAAAAACAACAACAACAACCTGAAATCAGGTCTGTTATATGAAAGATCGCAAACAATTTCTTTGTTTACACTTGCTTTGATCTGCAATTAAGCTAGGGAATTTTACGCGGCTCTTATCTTCAACATGTTTCACTGTGTGCCAGTTCTGACAAGTGATTGTTGACGAAAAATAGGGAAAAACTCATTGAAGGCGATTTTATGATCGTAAGTATCCCATTCCATAGGGTCCACCTTTGCAAGCGAGTTGAACAATGTGAGCAATTGAACAAAGAGAAGGGACCCATGCAAAGGTGATGGTAAAACAACGCGAAGATAAAGCACTAGAAGCTCTTGTATTTTCATGAGAAAAAAAATTAGAGGTGGGTTATATCACGGATATAACCTCGAGTTTCTCGTAGGACCGCGTTGGTGTATAGTAATAATGAAATTATTCTAATAATAAATACATACCATAACACATATGGTTGATAATTGTTGAACTAGGTAATTCGAGTATTTTGTACATATTTTTTTAAAGTCATTTATTTGTACAGGCTCAATCAAATCAACTTTACAGAGCCAAGTTTTCATATGAATATACATCAGTTGGCTTAAAATTAAAGTTAGGAGGATAGAACCGATTACTCGCGGCCGTCTCGAGGTTAATAGGAATAACAATTTACTGGATGGGGAACTGGGAGGTAGTAAGGTTAAGATAACACATTACATTTAAATTGAAAATTGTCTCAAAACTTATAACTATACAGCTTTTGGGATTCAATAAACCTACATACACATACACTGCTAAAAAAAACTTAAACTAAACATACAGGTTAAACTAACTACAATCTAACGTTAATGTTAGTCAAAAACACATAAATGAGTTTCATGTACTCCAAATCACGTACAGCCAAAATATCTCGAATTGGCATATTGGGTTGTCTACCTCGAGCCCGAAGGGAATTTGGGTACATATGAAGTTGTATAATCTATCAACTCTTAGAATCCAACTCTTTACAATCATTATGTTCTTTTTTGTTTCTCAATAGCCTCGCCTTTCCGCTTGCGAGACTCCGCAAGGCTTTGTGCACAAATTACGTAACGCAGAAATCCGGGATTTTGGACCCCCTCTCCCCCCTATGTAACAATAAGTAACGCGTGACTAGACTCCCCCCTCCTTTAATTACGTAACGCTCACGGACCCCCCCCTACTTCTCCATTGTTATAAAATCATCTCAAAAACTGTAATTGAGGTGGTTTTAATGTTTAAATCTCATTTCGGTAACTTGAAATTAGTAAAGATGGCAAACATCAGTCAATTAATGTCATTTAGGGGTGATTCAAAAATGACGTCCACTCTTTAGGGGGGGAGGGGGGTATCAAATTTGTGACAATATGTGACAGGGGGGGGGGGTTATAAAAATGTGACATCCAACAATTTTGCATTTGGTAATCTAAATTTATCTGCGTTAATACGAAAACAAAGGCGTCGAAAAGTTTGAGTGTACGGTAAATGAAAATACACATTTTACTTAGTTGTGTGAGTGCAAAAAATTATTTACTTTTATCATACACGAGCTGTGCTTCATTCTGAAACTTCGTCGAAGTTTAATTTTATTGAAAATCCTATTGTGTTCATTTTTGGGAACGAGAATCCTATTGTGAAGAACTTTTCAAATAAAAATCAGCACCTTGGAAACGGAAGCTTTAAAACCGATAGATACACTGAAGGTTTTTTCAAGCCAACAGACCTTCTGATGCGAATGGAGGGATTGTTAAAAAAATGTTCCAAAAATACCACCGGATGAAGGAACTCCAGCCTTTCTGTTCATCACAAGCTCCTCCGGATTCGGACAAAAAAGTTCCTCTTATTTTGCATGTCCTAAATAGGATGCAATTTCCAAAGAATTGGATATTATTAATTCCGAGATTTCCAGCCTGCTGATTAGAGAGCGAAATGACATGCTTTCGGGTATACAGAAAAGACGCTGTCTGACCTTATCAACCGCAGGAAAGCGCTAAATATGGCCCTGGAGAAGTAAAAATCAAATCAGCAACGTCAAAAGACAAGCAGATTGAACCGAAAGAAGATTCTTGAGGAAGAATTTGAAACAAACGCTCATCTTACCAAGCGTCTCAAGATGCAGCCTGATATGACCTCCGATAGAGAGTAACCAAGCATATAGACTGTTCCAAAAGGTATGAGCACACTGTCAAAATACGAAAAAGGTATGTTTATTTTTAGTTTCAATAATTTTATTTGTGTTTCATATGATATTTTACTCTCGTTTAATCAAAATATTTAATCATAGCCAAGACTCCTAACTTTTCCTCGAACATGACCCATTCTGCACTGCACAGTGGTACTTCCCACCATTTTGACCACTTTTGGATGTCGTCCGCTGGTTTTATGAATTTTCGAAGCTTTGCTTTGGATAAAGTCCAAAAAGTCTCGATTGGACGTGCCTCCAGGCAGTTCGGAGGATTCATGTCCTTCGGCACGAAACATACATTTTGACTTTTGTACCATTCTAAAGTGTCCTTTGCGTAATGACATGACGCCAAATCAGGCCAAAACACTACTTGACCTTCGTGCTGGCTGATCATCGGCAATAATGGCTTCTGGAGACATTCCTTAACGTATTTCTGAGTGTTCATCGTCTCCGTTGTGATGTACGGACTAGATGTTTTACCACACTCGCATATTGCCTGCCAAACTATAACCTTCTTACTGAATTTTTCGGTAAAAATTGCCTTCTCCGTTTCGGGGATGTCTTTGACTTCGCTTACAGTATAGAATTGTGGTCCGGGAAGTGTTTTTTAATCTAGTTTCACATACGTTTCATCGTCCATTGTTATACACCCAGTATTTCTGCACAATAACGAATCGTAGAGTTTGCGGGCCCGTGGTTTCACGGACGCGGCCTGTTTTGGGTTCCTTTGGGGTTTTTCCTGCTACCGGTATGTTTTTAGCCCATGTCTTTCTTTGGCACGCATGACGTTACTCGATGAGGTCCCTAGTTTTTTCTCAACATCCCGAACGGAAGTCACTAGTTTTCGCTTGTAGGCCTGATCTTTTTATCGATATCCGGACTAACAGGACCGGATTTCTGACCAATCTTCGGCGCATCTTCAAACGTACACTGTTCTCTATATTTTCGAATCGCAGATCGTACCGCTCCGACGCTTACACCCTCTTCCTTGGCCAATTTTTTCACGGAGAGTCCGCTCACAGTGCACAAGTAAGACAAAACTGAGCACTTTTTTGATGCTACGTCATTCAGAAATGTGCAAACAAAAGACGCAGCCAAAATATGTTGAAATATTTCATTATATTCAAAATGACCTTTAAAATAAGGTGTGCTTATACTTTCTGGAACAGTCGTTAGTTGCTGGCCAGAGAGGTGACGTTAAGAATTTGGAGTAACATGAAATGAACTTTTTTTATAGCAACAACAGCATTGTAAAATATAAATACGTACGCGAACAAACTTTTCAGTTAGCATTTTCTATTTTTAAAGTAACAAAAATATCATAAATCTTGAAATCTTGATTTTATAGAATATGGGACAGTGCTTCAGGATGGGGGAGAGTACGGTCAGGAAGAACCTGCTACTATAAAAAAGTGTATAATTAAGGAATCGAAAAGTGCTTGAAATTTTCTTGGCAATAAAAAGTATGATCTAGATTAGGTGTTGCTCACAATTTCAACGTTGAGAGAAACGGTCAGGAACTTTGAATGAAGCATTTTCCTTTCCGAAAAAAAAATCATCAATTTATAATCAACAAGGAATTTTGATTCCAGTCCTGTATGGAAGTTTCAAAATAGGGTATTCTCTCTTTTTTGAGGTATGAAAAAATTTATGAAATTTTTTACAATTTTGCTAATTGTGATTTAAAAAACTAATTCGAGAACTGATCGTCTTAGGAAAACATTCTTGTGGTGGAAAGTGCACAAAAGTTTCTAGGGCTCAGGAAAATCGAAAAATAAAATCGTCTAAACCGAAATTGCCCACAAAATTGAAATATTGATTTCTTGAAACCTATGTCAAAGTGGGATCATTTCAGTAGAATTTCCCAGACTGTTCAAGGTAAATCTTGAAAATCCTCGATGTATTTCAAAAACAAAAAACTCACCGCTTTCATATTTGTATTCATGATTCCATTTCTTTTCCACTTTCTGATCATATTCTCTTTCGGAATTATGAGTAATTTCAAGATTTTTCAGAACTTTTTTCTACGAATCATGATGTTTTGCGCTACAAGAAAAATTATGTATATTTCCATATAATTTTCCATATCTCGAGAATGGATAAACATCCAATATTGATATATCAAAATTTTCAATCGTATAAAAGTTGGTTTGAATGTTTTCGACATACAAACGATGTACAAACATATATTATGTTGTGTAAAATATCTTTCCAGACCTTTTTTTTCTGTTGATTAGAAAATTTCAAGCACTTTTTACAACTCAATTTATGTTTTACAAAGTTTGCACTGCAAACTTCAATTATTCACCTAAGCTGAACTGCCATCAGTCACTGGTGTTTAAACCAGATTTTGCCCGATTATGGGGTAACTTTTGCTCAAAAGTCTGTAACTTATGCACAAAAGTGAGGAAAAAAACCGGTTTCCACATTAGACCCGGGGTTATCTCATAGATGTGTATGTGCATTATAGAGTGTGGTTCATGAGTTATGAATTTTTAAAGTAAGTATTATTGGAAAAACTAAAAATGTTACTCCTCGCACGGAGAATAAATAACATAACAATTAATGTATGTAAAAATGTTATAAACTCAACTAAAACTCCCCATTTATTAAATTTTGTCTATTTTAATCTAGTTAATTCGATGGTTGTAAAGATGTTAATGTAAACCACTCATACCGATGTGATCTAGAGAGAAAGCTACGAATCAGCATATATTATTAAAGCTTTGTTTTTGTATCTTCAAAAACTATCGCACCTTTAATATTTATCAAGAGTAATAAAAATATACAATGAAATTATTAATTGAATAGGCATTTCTGAATTAGAATCAGTCAAGTTTTTTTTCTGCTTTTCAACTAAGATTATTTCAAATTCAAAACTGCCGTGTTTCTTAAATGAGTGCAGTTTAAAAATATATATATATATTAAAAAACTACGTTTTTTTGCAGAAGAAAACATGTCATACGATAAGTCCATCTGTTACGCATATCTTGATTTATCTCTGCCAGTTATTTCAAAATACACTTCACCTATCCGTGGACAGAAGAACTATACACATGTAATTATGTAAATGATTCAATTTTTTATTTTATTTTATTTTATTTTATTGACGTATAAGGGGGCGAGGCGCCAGGTCACCAGTATGAGTACAAGAACTCAAACCTTACATAATACATCAGGGATAGTTGAATGGGCTACGCAACGTTTCTTCCCATGGGGATTTGAATTTTGCGGGATACACTATTAGTGCACACTAGAAGTGTACAATGATATTGCATCACTACCTACAGGATTGGGGAGGGGGGAATTGTTGACATGTAAGGCTGTAGGGAGAAGAGTATACATCAATCATTTGCAAATATCTAGAGTTTTTTTTTTCATTGGACGAATCTGCAATTGAGAGACTCTCTTTGATTACTTTCTCTTTCATTCATATTCCATTCAGCGTTACGTTTTACATTCAACTATTTGTAGAGTATGGTAGCCAGCACTGTTGTGTTTATATCTGTACTAAAGAATCCCTCAAAAAAAATTATAATGACGCTGTAATAAATGAAAGAGAGCGAGAGAGGAGAGAGCCTCTCATTGTTAGATTCGCCCTTTTGAAAAAAAAATCCTAGATATAATCTTTTACCTTGTGATTAACTGTCAACGATATCTTCCAAAATACCTGTTTTGCTTGATATTACTATAATTCAGAACTTGTTCTCTCGTTTCAAGATGAGGTTTTGTTTCTTGTTTGGGGGTTGGTCTTGAAATTTGTTTTGAGTTCTTCAGCAAAACTTCTTTTTGATGACAAGGTAATTCGCTCATTGTCGATGCGTACCTTAAAAGCTTTTAATATGTTGAGAGGGGTAATACATTTATTACTTATCTTAATTTTTAGCTTGCGTCTGTTGTGACTAGTTCATTCGATCCGTGTAATGTTTCGTTAGAAACAGACAGGATTTTTCATCCAGTTTCGGGGACTTTGTTTTGAATTTTATTTGAAATTCTTCAACAGGACTTCATCTTGATGACGAAGTATATCGTCAATTGCCGATGCGCACTGTAAGAGCTCCACTTTTCTTCAAAACTTGGTATCTAGAATGAAGTAAGCAAAATCGCCTCACGGTAGAAAGCTTTGATACAAGCATAGCATCTTGGGTTACCATTTCCATGTTCATCTCATCTCATAGCAATTCGCACAATTTGAAAATGAAAGATCGACGCGTAACCATCGGATTTCTAACTTTTTTATTTTAGTTTAATGTTATTTATTTTTGGAAGTTGAAAGTAACTTAATAACAAAAGGAACAAATTCATTCACATATCAAACTCCTATAATTCCGAATATTATGAATAATGGATCATGAGATGAATAATGGAACAGGCTCCCCTTGTGATAATGCTTTCCAAAAGTGCGCTAGGTTGTGATAATAAAAAATGCAGATTTTTCAACTGCGTTTATATGATCAAGTGCAACATTCCAACTATTCGCAAATTCTGTAATTGACCATCGATCACTATCTCAGTATAATAATGTTTGTCGATAGGAAATACTGGAGGATTTTCAGACGCATTTTTGGGCTGCGTTATCACTGATCTGGCAACACTAGTGTGCTTCTTTCCAAAATGGTAAAGAACCAGACCAGCCCTGGGACCTGGTAGTTGAAGTTAAACTACCTCAAGGTTTTGCCAGAGCCCAGGGAATTATGTAAATGATTCAATTTGAACTAAAATACACGTTATTATTGAAATCGACAAAACCAATATGCATATATTCTTTTTTTCAGAAGTGTGACATCCAAGGGGGGGGGGGGGGGGGTAATCATATTTGTGACAAAGTGTGACAGAGGGGGGGGAGGGGGGTCTAAAAACCTGAAATTTGATAGACGTCATTTTTGAATCACCCCTTATAGCAATTATAAAGATTACGAAAAACATTGTACTCATTGTATTGCATTTATTCAGGTTACTGAATGTTTTTAAAACTGTTACAACTATTAGTTAAAAAAGTTCACTCAAATGTCTTTCAATTATTTAAAGTATCACAAATTGTTTTTGCTCAAATCACTTAAATCTAGTAAAAAGATTGCAACAGTATTTTATGCAATGCATTCTATGAACCTGTTGCAATTTTTTATAATCTAATTATTATTAATTTTTTTTTTTATATATCTCAATTAGAAATTTCCGTTTAATCAGTGCAGTGCATGAATTAGGGCTGTGTACGACTAATTCATGCCGGCAAAAACATAAAACAAAAGGGGCAGTATCATGTGCATTTGATGTAGGCTAAACGCAGGGGAATATTGGGTGATTGAACGCAAGGAATAGAATCAACATTTTCTGTGTATTAAATCAAACTACAAATTGTTTTAGCATAATGCAATGATATATATATATATATATATATATATATATATATATATATATATATATATATATATATATATATATATATATATATATATATATATATATATATATATATATATATATATATATATATATATATATATATATATATATATATATATATATATATATATATATATATATAGATATATATAGATATATATATATATATATATATATATATATATATATATATATATATATATATATATATATATATATATATATATATATATACATATATATACAGCGATTCCACGGGAAAAGAATATAGTTGAAAAAAAAAGTTGTCCGATTTTGCTCAAAATCGCGTGGTATGTTCTTCATCGAAAATAATAAGACCCGTATTTTTTTATTTTTTTATTAGGGTGACCATGTTCGATATAGGGTTACCAGAAAAATCGACATTTTTCGAAATTTTTTATTTAAAAAAAATCATAACTTCTGAACCGCTGAATCGATTTCAGTTATTTTTTGTGAAATAGTAAGACTATTACTTCTTGTTTTTATTAAAAATATTTTTCTAAATAATTAATGTACTCAAATATGCTAAAATGGTCAATATATTTGTTTTTTATGATTTTTGAAATGTTGGACCACAACGACTATTTATTTTTATATGTTTTTATTAAAATTCAAACATTTTTACATAATATATCATAAAATCTAAAATGTTCATCGAGCCGATTTTGAGTTAAATTTTTTGAAAATTTCAAGTTTTTTGCCTGTACACACATGGAATGAGCATCATTTTCCATAACTTCAAAATAACTGCGGGAATCATTTCATTGAAGTTATCAAACTTATTCCTAATAAATTCATGATAACCATGTTGACAAATCTAGTTTTATTTGTGAAGTATTGTACCCATCAAAAATAGGGGAGGCTGGTCCAATTCTGACCCCATTAAATGTATGAACTATAAATCAGCCTCAAATTGTTTAAAAGCAGAGACCAACATTGCTAGGGTTTACTCAGCTATGGTTTACGCTATAACTGGAGCCACAATGGTCCGTTAGCGTCCAAATTTAGCATGAGTGCTCATAAGGATTGTAGAGGCACTCATGCCGAATTTGAGTTGTAGCGTAAACCACGACTGAGTAAACTTAACTCATATTTTGAATTATTCCACATTAGGGTCATTTTGAGTGAATCGAACCGAAACTAGAATACAAATTTTTTAGGGTGTAGAACATTTTTTCTCAAATTTAGTCAATTTTGAAGTCCAAAAAACACAATTTCTCCGACCAATGCATTCTACGTTGAAATTCTTTGTGTAATGAAAGCTTTCCATTGGTATTATTAAAAATTTGGCAACCAGCGCTGTCTGAGAGAATCTTGGGAAGTCGGAATTGGCCATAGGGTCGAGATTAGACCAGGCTCCGGTATATTGAGGAATTGTAGCTCAAATCTCAAAGCCTTAGACTACAAGCAAGGGTTTTCGCAGATTACCTTCAATTGAAACTCAGCATTTAATTTGATTATTTAATTATTTTTTTATTTTTCATAATTCATCAAAAAAAATTACAAAGCAAAATTCTAACAATTTAACGCACTTTTCTTCATCTGAAAACGAAAACCGTTTCACGATAATGTAATTTTCATTCTGTGGCTTAAAGTAATGAAACGATTGTGTCCCAGAGATTTGTTTTACAGGAGTACAATGGTTCTTTATTTTCTTTTCCATTGCATTGTAATCTTTTTCCGAGAAAAACAAGTAATATATTTTGGAATCTACTTTAGAAACAGCCCAAGAGTAAAGTTCGTATGCAGTTGTAATATGATGGCCTTGTAAACTTGCTTTTGAAGCGTTTCGCTTTAGAACGCCTCTTAAAGCGTCACAAGGCCCTTTTCCATGGCAAGTGGCAAAAAAGTTCCACTCTGCATTAAGACCGAAGTCCTTGTACATGTGGCACAAATTGGAAGCAGTCATCTTATTTCTGTATTGACTGCCTTCATTAGAAAAAATGGATATTTTTCAGGCGAGGTAGCTTTGTTTATAATGAAATTCACACAATTTGTTACAAACAGCCGAACGGCAACATGGTTATGTTTAGTAAATTCTGCGATTGCTATGAAGCTTGTAAACTTTAAATTTTGTGCTTCATCCTTATAATATATGACAAAAGGATGGATTGTGCATTGAGCGTTTGTCCAATGAAAACCTTGTATAGCGTCCTGAATAACAAAAGAGTAATTTTCAGAGAAGTCAGCAATTATAATGCAGTCAGTTGCTTCCAAATTAGTTTTAAGTTGTTTTAAGTAGTTAACTTGTTGCTCTGCAATAATATTATGCGGAGATAATTCGCTTAATTTTTCTAAAAATGTTTCCACAAACTCTTCTGCATCCATTCGCATTGAATTTAGATGACAACGATCTGTTTGCTCCCATTGTTTAAATTCTAAGGAATCGATATTTTGAAGAAAATTCATCAGGTCATTCTCCAGTGTTTGCGTACCCGGGCAATGATCACAGGTTTTCAACCAACATTTCTCTGTAGGATTTCATGATACGTTTTAAAATGGTTAGGAATAAGTTTCTTAACCTTAAGGGTTTTAAACATTAATTTAACATTCTGATGATAAATGCATACGCAGACAGTATGCGTTGCACTTGAACCAGCCAGAATACAATTTTTTGGGCGGCTACTGAAAAACATTGAAAATTCAATTTTAAAAGTAGGATATTGCTCTTTGAATATTAAACACGGTTCAGAAACGGTGAGTTCTTGAGTTTTCACATTCTAGATTAACTGCACTTGGAGTTGCTGGCTGTTTTCTTTCTTGATAAAGCGATAAAGTCTGCAATAGCAGGTATTACAAAAGTAGGAATAGCTTTATCCAACTTTGTTCTCCTTTCCACTGCATAACCATATAGTTTAGGAGTAGGTTTCCTGTAACTATTAATCTAAACATGGCAATTTGAGCAGTCATGCTTCATTGTATTAAACGTTTCTTTCGTAAGGTTTCAGTTCAGTTCACTCAATGTGGATTAATTCAAAATATGAGTTAAGTTTACTCAGTCGTGGTTTACGCTACAACTCAAATTCGGCATGAGTGCCCCTGCAATCCTTATGAGCACTCATGCTGAATTTGGACGCTAATGGACCATTGTGGCTCCAGTTATAGCCTAAACCATGGCTGATTAAACCCTAGCAATGTTGGTCTCTGCTTTTAAACAATTTGAGGCTGATTTATTGTTCTTACATTTGATGGGGTCAGAATTGGACCACTCTTCTACTTTTGATGAGTACAATACTTTACAAATAAAACTAGATTTGTAAACATGGTTATCATGAATTTATTGAGAATAAGTTTGATAACTTTAATGAAATGATTCCCGCACTTATTTTGAAGTGATGGGAAATGATGCTTATTCCATGTGTGTATAGGCAAAAACTTGAAATTTTCAAAAAATTTAACTCAAAATCGGCTCGATGAACATTTGAGATTTTTTGATATGTTATGTAAAATGTTTGAATTTTAATAAAAATATAAAAATAAATAGTCGTTGTGGTCCAACATTTCGAAAATCATAAAAACAAATATATTTGACCATTTTAGCAAATTTGAGTACATTAAATATTTCAACCAATATTTTTAATGAAAACAAGAAGTAATAATCTTTCTATTTATAAAAAATATTTGAAATCGATTCAGCGGTTCAGAAGTTATGATTTTTCAAAATAAAAAATTTCGAAAAATGTCGATTTTTCTGGTAACCCTATATCGAACATGGTCACCCTAATAAAAAATAAAATAGGGTCCTATTGATGAAAAATACAATTTTGAGTAATCACACTTTTTTTCAACTTATCATATATATATATATATATATATATATATATATATATATATATATATATATATATATATATATATATATATATATATATATATATATATATATATATATATATATATATATATATATATATATATATATATATATATATATATATATACAGCGATTCCACGGAAAATGAATAGAGTTGAAAAAAAAGTTGTCCGATTTTGCTCAAAATCGCTTGGTATGTTCTTTCATCGAAAATAATAAGACCCGTATTTTTTT
>JASCZW010013583.1:0-25147 GCA_034211315.2 Aedes japonicus | reverse complement strand
GGCTACTTTATTGATCAAGCATGTTGTTCGATCGGGACTTAAACACTGGGACATAAGTCGTCGGATAACGCGCACAGTAAATTAACAAAAAGGAAAACTGACGGTGGTATGAAAAAACTATATTTGAAACAAACACGCGACGTATAAAAAAACGGTCCGACCTTAACGAGGATGTATTTCGCACTAATTTCTTGTACACTCCTAGATATTATCCCAGTTAGGGATGCGATGTTTTTACTATCGGCATCCTACCTCTCACTCATGGCAAAGATCGTGAAGCGATCGGTATGGTACGGGATGAGAATAGCATTTGTAGAAGGAGTACAATCACATCTTCTATCTATCTGGTCATCTACTCGGGTCACTCACTGATCGATTGCAGTGGGGGATTGCTTTCATTAACTGGAAAGCTTTAAAATTCCCTAAACTGGTGACCGGCGTGAACACATGTGATCAAGCAAATCTAACGTTTCGCTGCTGCGCGTCTTACTTTCACCAGGATTGGTCCGAATGAATCGACTCCAACATAGCTAAAAGGGCGCACACCTAGTGACAACAAGCTATTGGAAGCGGTCCCATCTTTGGAATCGTTGGACGGGCTTTGTACACTCTGCACCTTTGACATCGAACTTCTACACTTCGAGCTGTTGTTGAATGTGAAATCGTTGAAGCACCTCATTGACAACCGTTTCGAAATTCCTGTGTAGAAGCCTACGGTGATAATCGTCGAGAATAAGGTTGGTAACTTGGGGTTTTATGGGCAATATTATGGGAAATTTGACGTCAACCGCTATTTACTTAGCTGCAGAGCCCGTCAACTCGAAGAATCCTATCATCATCTATCATCGGTGCTAACTTGTACAGTATGCTTGATTTCCCATGCCCAATTTGATCCTTCCTGGATAGTTTTTTAATCTTGGAAAAGACGGTCACCTCGTCTTGGTTGGGCTCCAACTGCACCAGTTTCCAAATTAGAATCTCTGCTGAGTAGTTCCTCCTGTTTCAAAGTTGAGTTCTCATCCTTTTCGCTGAATCCACGGCGTATAGTTAATTTTGCTATGAACTGAACTACGTAGGCCGTTGTCTTAAAAAGGTGGTTCCATTTAGAAAATTGTTCCAACTGTGTCGGATTACTAACCATTAGAACGTCTTTATGGATGTAACAGGTAAGATCCTCATCCGTAGTTTCGATACACTTTGTCGGTTTGGGCCACATATTCTCGGGGGACTGTAACAATGACGGACCACTGAACCAGCGGCCTGCTGCTTCAAGGGTTTGTTTAGCACCCCACATCGTGGCATCATCCGCTATGTTAAGTTTGGTCGGAACATATCTCCACTCTTTAATACTGGTCGTAAAAGGGATCTCCCGAACACGGCATGCTACGAATGGTCAGTACTTTCAATGCTTCGAATGAATCCATGCCAACGTCACCAGTCCGACCGCTAGATACAACGGTTGATCTGAACGGTGTGATTCTCACGCACAAATGACAGCAATCAGACTCCTAAAACCGCTGCCATTATTTCCAAACCAGGGATGGAGACATAAGGAGTGTATCGAAAATAAGCTATCCACAAACTTTCTTTCAAATTATGTTGAAAACCGATATTTTATTCATACAAAAAATTGATCCTTAATTGTACGAGGTTATACTTGAACATAATGAAGACCGGATGAAATTTAAGATATTCCTTCACGAATTTTCGAACTTTGGATCGAATGCTCTTCATCAAGTTCCGGACAAGTGTTGCATCGCATTTTCTGGACGCTTGAGCCAAAATTTTTTTGAACTCCTGCATGTTCCCAGCTGCCTTACCAGTCTTCTTGAAGACCCTCTTCACGATTGCCCAGTAACGTTCGATGGGTCGAAGCTGAGGGCAATTTGGTGGATTGATATTTTTCTCAACGAAATCTATACCCTTTTCCGCAAGCCAATTGAGAGTGGTTTTGGCATAGTGAGCCGACGCTAAATCCGGCCAAAACAGTGGAGGTGTACTATGCTTCTTATATAAAGGCAACAATCTCTTCTGGAGACACTCAGATCGATAGATTTCCGCATTTATAGTTCCGGTAGTGTAAAAAATGGTTGACTTCAAACCACAGGAACATGTTGCTTGCCATACCAGTACCTTTTGACCGAATTTCTCCACTTGAATCGACCTGTCCGCATCGCTCACATCCTACGCAACGACGGCAGTAAAGTATTGTGGAGCTAGAAGGGTTTTTGAGTCCTCCTTTACATAGGTCTCATCGTCCATCAAAACGCATGCATCCGGACGCTGCAAAGGACGCGAATACAATTTCCGGGCCCTTGTTGCTGCTCGCTTCTTCTGTTGTGCACTTTGTTTCGAGATTTTCTGCTTCTTCTAGGTCTTCAGGTGGTTTCGCCTCTTGATACGCTGGATCATTCCGACACTCGTTCCTGCATTTTTGGCCAAATCACGTATTGACATTGATTTGTTCTTCATGATTAGAGATACCACTTTCTGCTCCAGTTTCGGGTTGGAAGAACCGGGTTTTCTGCCTCTTTCTGGTAGCTCATCCAAAGAAAAGTGTTCTCCAAACTTATGAATGATGGTTTAACACTCGCATGATGAATTCCAAACCGCTTCGCCAATTTTCGCATAGTAATACCCTTCTCACTTAGCCATGTGTCCAGAACCTTAATTTTCACTTCCTTTTCAATACGCGACATTTTGAAAACGCAAAATTTGAACCGCACAAACAAGTAAACAAAAGAAAGCTGACAGTCAAACGCACAGCATGCAGTGTTCAGAGCATAAAAAACCATCACAAATACATGCGTACAACGCAAATGTATGTGGATAGCTTATATTCGATACACTCTTTATGATTAATGCGTTGAAAACAAAATACATGAAAGAAAGAGGAAGGCCATGTTAGCCTTCCACCAGGAGTTCAGATCGACGGTGATGGAATCGAGGTGGTAAACGAATTCGTATATCTGGGCTCATTGGTGATCGCTGATAACGACACCAGGAGAGAGATACAAAGGCGCATTATTGCTGGCAATTGAGTCTATTTTGGACTCCGAATCGAAAAATGTTCGGCAAACAAAAAAGTTGACCATCTACAGGGTGTCTACCAATTATCCGTACAAACTTTGTCGGCATGCCTCAACACAACTAAACGGATAAAACTAAGCATACCTACATGGTTTAATATCTTGACCCTTTGTCTTTATACACAGTAAGTTTGGAACAGTAGTGAGGACGCCGCTGGGTAGCTCAGTGATTACCCGTTCTGCTTACTGAGCAGAGGGTCGGGAGTTCAATCCCAGGCCCCCTCCGTCCCTCCTTCCTAGCCATATGTCACTTGCCTCTTTCTATCACCACTAGATTCAATTTAAAAAGCAATCGACTGCGCTTTCTTTTATTGATCGGTTCACTAGCCACAGTGCATCCATGATCTAAAAATAACCTGCCTCGCAAACACAACTATCCTTCCCTTGGCAATTGTAGAAATGCAGTGGTGATCTCGGTCTCTAATAACAACGATTGTCAAACTAAGAATCCTTCTTCCCCATAGATCGTGGGGACGTGGCCGGCGCCGGTACTGGTCTATAAATAGAATTAGTGAACTTGTACATTGAAGATGTAATGCTACTCCCAAGCTCCATCTATTTGGTTCTCTGTGCAATTACACTAGTTCTGATCAGTAACGGAGTAGCAACTACGATATTGCGCGGCTTTCTTTTTTTAAGTAAGTTTGGTACAGTTGTGATTTCTCATACTTTCAAAATCAAATCAAATGAGTTGCGCGCAGGTGTAATTAAACTTTTTCGAAATGGAAAACCAGTTTCAGTGATTGCAAGACCCTGAATATGGCAAAATCTATAGTGAGTGATGTAATGAAACGATACCAACAACTGGGAACGCTACCCGAGCAGGAGAGAACAGCATATGAATAACTAGTTTTGATCTTGATAACTGGCCTTGGTATTAAAAAGCTCAGATTAAGGGGTAAAATACTTAAGCAAAATACCTGAGAATTGCAAGCAAAATATCTCTCGAATAACAAAACTTGTTATTTTGGATACCTGGGTGTTCGGATCGAATCTTAAAACTTCTTCAAATAAACTCTTGCAGAGTAGATCAAAGCTACAAATAGATATTTATTATTTTTAGGATTGAATAAGAGGTAATTAATTAAACTTACAGATAGTTTTTCCTCCTGTAGACTGATTCGTGTTTACTGTTTTTTATGTGAGTTTAACCTCTAAAGCTGTCCAGTTATATCTGTTTCCTGTCTGTATAATAGTTTTAGATAGGTTTCAATAAATTTAGGCTCATTAGTCTATACCTACAGTTGCACTAGAATATTTTAATTTAATCTAGGAAATCGAAATATAAACTTTTTGAAACAATTTTAGAATAAGCTATTGTTCACGTGACTCGCACTTTTACAATGAACTGGATTTTTGGATTATCATTCTATTGTATATTTTCTTCATCTTTTTCTACTACATATTTTGTGCGTTTTTGATCTGCCATTATCTGCCATTTGATTGTCGCTGTCAAACGGCTCCGTCGCACATTCCTGTGGGGCAAACTGTGTGCCCAGCGGTGTTGATCCCAACACTAGGAATACCTGAGAGGTACTATTTTGGTATTGTCTTACCTTAATTTTGTATTCACACAACATTGTGGGAAAAATTTTACGATATTATCCTCTGGTATTATTCCTCTTAATCTAAGCTTCTTGATACCAAGGCCAGTTATCAAGTTATTCGGTCCTGCTCAGGTAGATGACTGCGTAGAGAGAGGAGAAAAGCGCACCATTCAGACTCCACAAATGCGCGAGATGATACGGCAACGAATCAAGCGAAATGCTTCGATTTCCATCCGAAAATTGTCGAAATCACTGAAAATTTCAAAATCTTCCGTTGGAGTCATAGTTTATCATGATTTGAAGCTTCAGTTATATAAACTTTGCAAGAATCATTACTTGAATGATGATGAGAGCAAACCGATTGAGGAAAGCTAAGGTTCTTCTGAACCGCTTGTCTTAGAGCCGCTATCGGTCAGTGCTGTTCACCAATAAAAAACACAATTCACAATCGAGAAGCATCACAAACACCAAAATGATCGGCAGTTGCTTCCTGCTGCTTCCAAAAATCGTGGAAGTATTTCAAAAAGTAATCATCCCGCTTTTGTCGTAGTTTTGTTTGGAATAGCTATTTCCGGCAAAACCCCTTTGATCTTCATCGAAAAAGGGGTGAAAGTGAATCAAGCGGTTTATCCGAAGCTACTTACTGCCATATTAGCTTCTTGGGCATCGCAGCATATCGGCAAACAACTCACCGGATTTGAATTCGATGGACTCTTCGGTATGGTCCATCTTGGAGTAAACCACATAAATCACTAGAACATCTAAAATCATCTTTTTAAAAGGTATCTGGGAACACATATCTGTCTAAGAACTCGCGGCCATCGTGGTTAACTTCCCGAAACATTTGAAGGCGTGCATCTCAGCACGAGGCGGCCATTTTGAAATGAACAAATAAAACTTGTAATTTGCAAACATATTGCTACAACAAACAATACATATGGATTTTTTAATCCAACAACAAAAGATAGTTTTCACACCATTTTAATGTACGAATAACATTCCGACACCCTGTACAAGACATCAATTAGACCGGACAAACACACTTTAGGTGTCTATAAACGGAAGGAGTTGCGTATGATCTACGGTGGAGTGCAGATGGAAGACGGGCGTGGAGGAGGCGAATGATCCACGAATTGCAGCAGTTTCTGGGAGAACCTCTCATCGTTCACATTGCTAAAATCGGTCGACTACAATGGACTGGGCATGTTTTAAAAAGGCCGAATAACAGCCCGGTTAAAATTACGAGGACAAGAAAAAGAGGCGTGGGACAAGCAAGGTGGACGATCAAGCAGAAGGCGACTGCAGACCCTTCGCAGACTGCGAGGGTGGTGAAGTGCAGCCATGGACCGAACAGAGTGGAGACAATTTTGTGTAAAGCAAGTGGTCTGATTGGTGAGGTGAGTTTCTATCAGTCCGCTTATTTGTTCCACATCTCTTCAGCTTCTATTCATCCGTTTCTCTTTTTCTGTTTTTTTTTTTTGCTTCGCTTATCCTCTTCCACTTATTTTTCTCCGTTTCTCTCTTCCACTTTTTTTTTTTGCTTTCTCGTCTTAACTCTTTGTCTACCGCTTTCTTGTAAACGTTTTTCTTTTTCAGTTTTTTCTTTCGTTTTTCTCTTTCGTTTCTCGTCTTCTTTTTCTTCTTTCGCTTCTCTTCATTCGTTTTTCTTCTTTCGCATCTTTTCTACCGCATCTATTCTTCCGCTTCTCTTCATCTACTTCTCTTCATTTGCTTCTCTTGTTCTACTTCCTTTCTTCCGATTCTCCTTTTCCTGTTTTGTTCTTCCTGTTCACTTCTTCCGTTTTTTTTCTCCTAGTCTGCTACCTTATTTTTTCTGACGCTTTTCTTCTTCCGCTTCGCTTCTTTTGTTTTTCTCCTTAAGTATATCTGTTTTTCACTACTTTTCTTTCGTTTTTATTCTCTTGTTCTTTCTGCATAGTGTTTCTTTTTCACTTTTCTTTTTTATTTCTCTTCTTCCGCTTCTCTTCTTCTGCATCTTTTCTTCCGATTCGCTTTTTTCAATTCCCTTCTCCCGCTCATTATTTTGATTTGGTGCCAACGTAAGAACTGCAGTACACTTATGGAAACGCGACGCGAGATTGGACACAACACTTATGATTCTTACAAACGAAAAAGGAACATAAAATTTACGTTTTACTGTCGACCGGTTTCGGGCTCAATGCTGCCCATCTACAGGACGATGTCCAACTGATTACATAAAGAGAACGATCACAGCTTCATACTAGATATAGTACACGTCACACATATAAAGATATCATTTTATTTTCCTTGTCGTCAAATTGAAAAGGGACGATGATATTGGAGCATCATCTTCATTCATCAGCGGCTGCTCAGTTGTGGTGATGAACATGGATTCCCATGCATTCAAATGGGATACTTTCCCGACACATTTTTTTAATTTAACTCGATCCCAGTCTATTGCATGATTATGCTCCATAGAGTGTGCAGCTACACTCGATTCAGAGTCCCTTCCATTGTCCACGGCGTTTTTATGTTCCCTCAGACGAACTTTCATTTTTCGGCGGGTTTGGCCTATATAAACCGCTGGGCAACTCTTGCAAGGGATTTCATGAATCCCTGACTTCTCATCCATTGGAACTTTATCTTTGAGGGAACACAAAGTATCTTTCAAAGTTGGGCCGCTCTTGTAGACTGCCTGAAGACCATGTTTTTTCAGAATTCTTTGCATGGCGTTAGTTAGCTTTGGGTAAAACGGTAAGCTGATCCTTTTAACTTCATCCTTCTCTGGTTTAAGTGTAGTGGCGTTTTGTCGATGTTTCTTTCTTTCGTGTTTCCTTATTATTTTATGTACAAATTCTTCATCGTAGCCATTCAGCTCAGCCGCACAATAAATTTTCCTCCGCTCCGCTTCAAATTCTTGTTTTTCCATTGGAATATTAAAAAGCCGATGACACATTGAGTGAAACGCGGCCTGTTTTTGAGCACCAAAATGGTTTGAGTCTGATGTTATATACCGGTCCGTGGATGTGGGTTTCCGGTAGATACCAAATTTCAGAAGGTTGTTGTCTTTCCTGGTTATCATCAAATCCAAGAAAGGAAGTTTACCATCCATTTCCTTCTCAACCGTGAATTTTATTGTGCTGTGTCGTGAATTCAACAGATCAAGAACTTGTGGCAGATGGCGTTCTTTCACTGTTGCAAGAATGTCATCAACGTAGCGTCTCCAAAATCGGGGAGACAATGTTTGTTTTCCAAGTTCGACTTCAAAATCGCACATGAAAATATCGGCCAAAAGAGGTGAAAGCTTGCTGCCCATACTGAGTCCGAACGTTTGTTTATAAAACTTACCTCTGAACAAGAAGTAGTTTTGGTTCATACACACTGCGGCCACAGTAGTGTATGTTTCAATATGGTTTGGTGGGACGCGACAACGTTCCAAATGTGTGCGCAAACTACAGAGAGCTTCAGTAACAGGCACGTTTGGAAAAAGTGCAGTAACGTCGAAAGATACAAGTTTTTCACCCCGTTGCATCTCGACATCTTTCAAATTGTTTACCAAATCGATTGAATTTTTTACACTTTTTCCATGCTTTACTGGGTACTTACTCATTTCCTCCATTTCTCCCGCTGCTCTTCTTTCGGCTCATTTCTCCTGGTTATCTGCTTCCGTCTCCCTTCTTCCACCTCTTTTCTTCCGCTTTCCTTTTTTTCTTCTCTTTTTTCGCTTCTTCTCTTCCGCTTTTCTTCTTTCAGAGTTCTTTTTTAACTCCCTTCTTCTGGTTCACATCTTTCGCCTCCCTTCTTCCACTTCTCTCTTTTGGTCTTCTTTTGCTTATTTTCGTACGTTTCGCTTATTATTTTTTACCATTCATTCATTTTCATTGCATTTTTATGTTCTTCTAACTTGCCAATTTGTTATTTTACTTCTTCGTCATCTTGTTTCCTTTCTGTCTCGACATTACATCCTTCATTCCTATTGCCATTCCGCTTCTCTTCTTCCATTTCTCTTCTTTCACTCCCTTCTTCTGGTTCACTACTTCGGCCTCTCTTCTTCCACTTCTCTCTTTTCTTCTATTTTTCCGCTGTTTTTCTTACACTTTGCTTATTATTTTTAATCATTAATTTTAATTTTAATTTTGATTAATTTTAATTTTAAATTAAAAGAGATTTTAATTTTTCTCTTCTATGCCGTATTTCCACTTTCACTGCTTTGACGTTCTCAATTCTATTGCATCTCCTTCTTTCACTTTTCTGCCACTCCTCTTTCATTAAAAATGTCTGAATGCACTATTTTTATCATCAGCTTTCGTTTATTTATTCCCTTCATCTTCTCCAAGCTCAGCTCTTAGAAGCCGACTTGAACACACGCTTTTGTCAACGTACCGTAAACACTCATCTCATCATGTCGAAGATTGGAATTAACGGATTCGGCCGTATCTGGTCCTGCGTGCCGCCGTCGACAAGGGTGCCCAGGTTGTTGCCGTCAACGATCCCTTCATTGGCGTCAACTACATGGTGTACCATTTCAAGTACGATTCGACCCACGGCCGTTTCAAGGGAGAAGTCGAAGCCAAGGACGGCTGCCTTGCTGTCAACAGCATGAAGATCCAGGTCTTCCAGGAACGTGATCCCATGGGGCAAGGCCGGAGCCGAATACATCGTTGAGTTGAGCGGTGTGTTCACTACCATCGAGAAGGCTTCCACTCATTTGGAGGGTGCTAAGGTCATCATCTCAGCCCCATCTGCTGATGCCCCGATGTTTGTCGTCGGTGTCAAACTGGATGCCTACAACCCATCAATGAAGGTTGTGTCGAATGCATTTTGTACCACCAACTCCTTGGCTCCATTGGCCAAGGTCATCAATGACAACTTCGGTATCCTGGAGGGTCTGATGACTACTGTGCACGCCACCACTGCTATCCAGAAGACCGTTGACGGACTATCCGGCAAGCTATGGCGTGATGGCCGCGGTGCTGGCCAGAACATCATCCTTGCCGCTACTGGTGCTGCCAAGGCTGTCGGCAAAGTCATTCCCGCTCTGAACGGTAAGCTTACCGGTATGGCTTTCCGTGTCCCAACCCCGAACGTCTCCGTTGTCGATCTGACCTGCCGTCTGTCCAAGCCAGCATCATACGATCAGATCAAGCAGAAGGTCAAGGAAGCCGCAGAAGGTCCACGGAAGGGCATCTTGGACTACACTGAAGAGGAGGTCGTCTCCACCGACTTCGTCGGAGACACCCACTCATCGATCTTTGATGCTAAGGCTGGAATCCAGCTGAGCGACACTTTCATCAAACTCATTTTCTGGTACGACAACGAATTTGGTTACGCCAACCGCGTGGTCGACCTAATTGAGTACATGCAGAGCAAGGCCTAATCATTTAATCATTAATATGTCCCCAAACGTTTCAAAACAACCCAATTCTCAGGGCCTGAAGCCGCTGATCTGCTAAATAGACGTTGCGTATCACACAAACCGTACACGAAACAGTTACAACATCTACAACACCTCAAGTGAAAAGTACTTAGAAATCCTTCTGTAAAAACACTTTCAAAACAGGAAGAAAAATAATTAAACACTATTCTGTTTAGTTGATAAGGTTAATGATAATAATAATAATAAATTTAACTGCTAAAAAGGATTGAAAAATGCTGAAAATTATAATCTTCACTTTCACATCTTCTACTGCATTTGATTTTCCTATGTTCTCCGCAATTTCTACTGCATGTGGATCAACGTCTGTTTCACTTTTGACATTTTCTGTGAGGTCTTCTTCTTCTCTGCTTTTCTGCTCTTCCTTTTTGTCAAAAGATTCGAACCACATTGGTTTCAAGGAGGAACTTCATCTATTGCTTTTCGTTGTCATCTTCGTTAAATAACGTTGGTTGTATTTCTTTATGACTGCTGCAAAGTTTCTGCAGTACAAGATTACGTGTTGACCATCCACGACCGTCCCACAACAATCGCATATCGGTGGAGTTGATTTCTTCAATATAAATTCGTGTGTAGGTTTTGTGTGGCCAATGCGCAGGCGAGTCAGTACTCGCTGGGCGGAAGATTTTTTTTATATCGAACCATTTTCTTGTCTTACCATAACCGCATCAGAACTGTCAGTATAAGGCTTGTTCACGAGAAAATCTGGACACCCCTAAATACGTATATCTCTTCAGCAACGCGTGAAATATTTCGCAGACTGATGAACGTATGTCTGTTTAATGTGTAAATCAATTTTTGATGATATTACATGCTTTTAGATCGAAGATGGCGTCGAAAGAAGAGCAAGTGCGGAAAGCTATAGTGTGCTGTTGCAATGAAAGTCTGGATCTGTCAGTAAGAAAACTTGCAGAAAGATTAGCTATCCTACAAGCACTTTCTATAACGTTCTTAAATCTTTCGATACACGTTTGACAACAGACAGGAAGGCTGGGAGCGAAACAAAAACGGACCTCAGGGACCACCAGAAGGACGCAAAGGTGAAGCAAATATTGCAGAAGAGACCAGATCTTTTGGTACTTACTGTGGCTAGAAAAATAAAAATGTTCCCAACTTTCGTGCATACTTCCAAGCACCGGTAAGGTATGAAGTCGTTCAAGGTGAAAACTTTACCGAACCGTAGTGATAAACAGAATGTGACGGCTAAAACTCGGGCTCGCAAGTTGTATCGTGAATATTTGACGAAATTTTCCTAGATAATGAAACTTGTGTGCTGAAACACTTTGAACAGCTTCCCGGCATGTCTTATTATACTGTCATGCAACGGAACAGCATAGAGGAGCTTTTCAGGGCGAAGGAAAAGGCCAAGTTTCCCAAATAATATTTGGTTTGGCAGGCAATATGCAGCTGTGGTCGAGTAAGCCAAAGCTTCATCACCGTACCGGTTAAACAATGAAATATACCGTGAAAAATGCCTAAATAAGCGGTTGTTACCATTCCTACGCAGCTTCCTCGATATTCTCGACTGATTTGGCATCTTGTCACTACATCGAAAATGTTTTGGAATGGTACAAGGCGAATGGAGTCCATGTTTATTTATTTATTTATTTGTTCATTTAATCAACTTAGTTCATCGGACTTATTGTCTACATGAGAGAAACTTAAAACTAAATAAAACGAGCATTACAAATACGAGCCAAAGAGTGAGCTGAAGATTCGCCAAATTCAAACAATTCTTTGACAGTCGTAAACGCTCGCATCATAGCTATTAAAGGTTCGTTGTTTCCAAACGCTGTTCGATGGAATCGGGGTTGGAGAAGAGTACAACTCTGTAATGCTCTCAGAGAAACTCGGACGTTCAGTTGAGAAAGAAGCCTCGAGCAGTCGAACTCTCCATTCAGAAGTTTAGCAACATAAACCTATTTTCTAGGATCATAAACGGCATTTTCTAGGATCGGTCGTGCCATTTAGCAAAAGAGAGCTTTCAGGCAGCATGGGTCAGTGGAGTCTCTTGAGATTTTTGACACAAACCCTAGCTGGCTTTTAAGATCACAGCAGAGTGGTGGAGGTTAAACGATAATTTATGATCCAGTAGAACATCTAAATCGCTGAACTGGTCGGTTCTATGAAGAACGACGCCATTGATGGTATAATCGAAAACAATCGGCTGCTTGATGCGGTAATACCACGTAACCATACACATTGGAATGCTGATCATAAGTTTATTCCGGCGGCATCAATCAGTGAATCGATCCAATAATGATTAAAGATGAGTACAATCCTCGGCAGTCCGTACCACAAAAACAGCTTAGGGTCATCAGCATAGGCAAGCCTGCAGCCATCTTCAAAAAGAAGCAATACGTCGTTGAAGTATAGAACAAATAGCAGCGCTCCAAGGTTACTGCCCTGTTGAACACCTGACGTCAATCTTTCCGATGTACCGAATTTTGATAGCTTCGCCAGCAGAATTTCGTGGTTGATTGTATCAAACGCTGCTTTTAGGGCAGTATAGACGATGTCTACTTGTGCCCCTTTCTTCAATTGATCAAAACAGGTCGTGGTAAAATCTAGGAGATTGGTGGTAACCGAACGTTCAGGTATGAAATCATGTTGGTCGCCAGAGATGTAGCATTTGGTGCGTTCGAGAGTGCTGACAGATAGTGATTCCTCGATAGTTTTTAACGTCACGTTTGTCTCCTTTCTTGTGTACCGGAACTATCAAAGACTCCTTCCAGATTTCAATTCGGCAAAAGGTTTATTGGAAATCCTGCAGAGCTGCTCAACAAGAACTCCATTGGTGCGACAATACACTGAAGACGGAATACCATCTGGTCCAGGCGAGAATGTACATTTTACTTTCAATAATTACCATCAAGCGCGTTATTTCAAAAATATCCACGTCTACAAGGCTCGTAGGAACGTCCAAAACATCGGAATTAAGTTCACTCGGGTTAATACTTTCCGCAGCAAATACTGCACAGAAAAAATGTCCGTAACGCGAAAGAATTCTATATCTCACCTCGGAGTAAAACGATCTCTGTAAATGTAACCTTAACTTGAAGGAAAATTTCCAAGAATTCAAATGGACGTAGTCTCATTGTCCTCACGGAACTGCTTGGGAGCAAATGAGCTCATTTTACCCTGGTTCCCTTAATATTTCCTTGTTATTCAGAATTTTTTTTCTCGGTGTGACTCAAGATCAAAATTATTTTAGTTCTTTGTAAAATTTTCTGGGAAATCGATTGGAATTGATTTCATTAACCGCACGGCTCTGTGAACGTAGATATGGCTGAGTTTACCCTTATTCCTCTAATAGTTTTGTGTTTATCATAAATTTCTTTGGTCGGAGTTACTCAAGATCAACAAATTAAGGCTAGTCCTTTGAAAAATTTGCTTAGGAATCGATTGGAATTGGTTTTGCACGGCTCTGTGAACGAAGATATGGTCGATTTTACCCCGATTCCCCTAATATTTTTGTATTATTCATTTTTGTTCAAAATAAGGCTAGTCGTTTGCAAAATTTTATGGAAAATCAATTGAAGTTGGTTTCATTTACCGCACGGCTCTTCTAACGAAGATATGGCTGAGTATGCCTCATTTAGCCATTTTAGTATTATTTTGGTTCCTTTCGTCACTAATTTTTTTTTTCATTAGCGGTGCCATGTTTACTAATAATGATTTTTTTCTTCATTTCGAAAATATTTGGGGAATCAGGGTGAAATGTGCCATATATTCGTTATAAGAGTCAATCGATTGTCCAGAAATTTTTACATAGAACTACCATAGTTTTATTGATCTTGAGTCACATATAGCAAAGCAATTTCAGAATAATATAACAATATTAGGGGAATTAGGGTAAAATTAGCCATATCTTCTTTCACAGATCTGTGCGGTAAACGAAATCAACTCCAGTCGATTTTCCAGAAAATTTTACGTAGGACTAGCCTTACTTTGTTGATCTTGAGTTACACCGACCAAAGAAATTTCTGAATTACACAAAAAATATAAGGGGAATCAGGGTAAAATGTGTCATTCACAGAGTGGCGAAACTAACTCCAATCAAGTCTCCAGGAAATTTACATGGAACTAAGCTTATTTTGTTGCGTTAGAAAAACACCGAACTAAACATTTCTGAAAAAAAAAAACGAAAATGTTAGGAGAATTTGGGCAAAATCAGTCATATCTTCATTCACATAGCCGTGCGGTGAATGAATCAAACTTCAATCGATTGGTCAGAAAATTTTATATTGGACTAGCCTTATTATGTTGCTGTAGCAACACACCGAACAAATAAATCTCGAGTACTTTTTCAAACAGACGTATCTGATTTTGTAAACAAAGAGGGGAAGTAAGATTCAAACGTTAAATTTTTGAAACCCTTTGCACTTTCATGCAAAGTAGGGCCATCAACACAAGGAATAACATTTCCCCAACATGATGGTGATGCTACTTTCCGTGAGGGTGCTGAGAGTTTTTAGAAATTTTTGTTTGAATCTTACTTCCCCTCTTTGTTTACAAAATCAGATACGTCTGTTTGAAAAAGTACTCGAGAAATGTCTGAATCACACAAAAATACTAGGGAAATTAGGGTAAAATTAGCCATATCTTCATTCACAGTACCGTGCGGTTGATAAAACCAACTTCAATCGATTTTTCAGGCAATTTTAAATAGGACTAGCCTTAATTGAGCTTGAGTAACCCCGACAGAAGCAATCTCTGAATAACACAAAAATATTAGGGGAATCGGGGTATAATCGACCATATTTTCATTCACAGACCCGTGCAGTAAACGAAACCTACTTCAATCGATTTCCCATATAAATTTTCATTGGACTAGCCATTTTTTGTTGTTCTTTAATCACATCGAGCAAAGAAATTTCTGAAAAAGCACAACAATATTACGGGAATCATGGTAAAATCAGCCATATCGGTAAAGAGCCATGCGGTAAACGAAACCAACTTTAATCGGTTTTCCTGGAAATTTGACATAGGACTAGCATCAGTTGTTGATCTTCACATTTTTTCTTACTTATAGACGTTTCAACACCGTTCAAAAACACGCTAGCTGGCATAATAGTATTTTTCCTCTTTGAATTTACATAGCTCCAAAAACTTTTAGGGTTTCGCCTTAAGTAATTTTTTATCCGAAACACGTAAGATTTGTAGAGAAACGAGTTTAGTTTACGGTACTCATTACATGCCAAATGAAAACTACGCTTATTTGCCAGGGAACGGTATCGTCGGAGTTTACGCTGCGAAGCATTTCGTGTTCGTTTTCGTTTTCATAGCAAAGCAGAGCTCCAAGGAGGAGAAACAGCGGGAAGACGATATGGAACATTCGTGTCCATCCAACCATTCAGTACAGCGCACAACATTTCAGCCATTTCATCAGCACTCAGTCCATCAAAAAGTACATCCCAGGCAATGATAGAAAGAAAATTCCAAAGAGCATCGAAGTCAATTTTGTTATAGTCTAACGCCAGCACAACATTCTCATTCAATCCATGCAATGGTACACCGTCATCAACTAAAGATGGTACACAGACCAGTTGTGAGAACTCTCTCAATATAAACAACAAGCTATAATTATAGACTGTTCCAGAAAGTATAAGCACACTTTCAAAATAACTAAAAAATCATGTTTTTTTTAAGTTTAATAAATTTTTTTAGCACATCATATTTGTATTTGTGTTTTATATTTTACTCTCGTTCAATCAAAATATTTAATCATAGCCAAGACTCCTAACTTTTCCTCGAACATGACCCACAGTGGTACTTCCCACCATTTTGACCACTTTCGGCCAACTTTTTAAATGTTTGGATGTCGTCCGCTGGTTTTATAAATTTTCGAAGCTTTGCTTTGGTTAAAGCCGAAAAAGTCTAGATTGGCCGTGCCTCCGGGCAGTTCGGCGGATTCATGTCTTTCGGCACGAAACATACATTTTGACTTTTGTACCATTCTAAAGTGTCCTTTGCGTCATGACATGACGCCAAATCAGGCCAAAATATGACTTGACCTTCGTGCTGCCTGATCATCGGCAATAATCGCTTCTGGAGACATTCCTTATCGTATTTCTGAGTGTTCATCGTCTCCGTTGTGATGTACGGACTAGATGTTTTACCACACTCACATATTGCCTGTCAAACTATAACCTTTTTACCGAAGTCTCGGTAAAAATTGAGGGGGATGTCTTTGTCTTCGCTTACAGTATAGAATTGGGGTCCGGGAAGCGTTTTGTATTCTTGTATTGTAGTTTTGTATTTGAACGTTTCATCTTCCATTATTATTCACCCAGAATTTCTGCACATTAACGAATCGTAGAGTTTGCGGGCCCGTGGTTTCATGGATTTCCGACCACTCTTCAGCGCATCTTCAAACGTACACTGTTCTCTATATTTTTGAATCGCAGATCGTACCACTCCGACGCTTACATCCTCTTCTTTGGCCAATTTTCTCAAGGAGAGTCCGCTCAAATGTCGATCATCTTGGGCAAACGCAGCTAAATTAGTTGCAGAAAAGTCTACACAAGCCCTAATGGCTTGAGTAACCTCAAAACTTCGTAGTTTTTTAAGTAATTAACTGTAAGTTTGTAACTGCAATTAGTTTGAAAATGGCTAATAATGCACAATTAAATGAATAAAAAATGCATCATGGATTGAACTAACAGCAAAATTATTTTTTCCAGATTTAATCTGCCTAGATTTTGTCGCGAACAAGCCGTAAATTGATTAAAATGGACTATTAGGCGTAGTTCAAAATTTGTTTGTTTTCCCAAAGAAGTCAACCAGCATCACGCTTGGGGTCCCAATCCCAATCCTTACTGTTGGTTTATATTCGTGCCAATACTCGAATTTAGTTTTGTGGATATTCTTACAACGAACTCAAGCTAATCAGCATATTGAAAAATAAAGATAAACCGAAAAATCAGTGTATCCTTTCACAAAACGAGTATCGCGTCAACAAATTCCTCCCGTTTCTTTATTTGACATTCATAGAAACATTCAAACTGCCTTAGTTCAGGATTACCAGTTTTTAGACAATGAATATTTGTGTCTGTCTCAAGCATCATTCGTTTGTTATCTGCACCGATAAAAAGAAACATTGTATGTCCTGCATTATCGGGGAACACTAGATTTGACAGGTGTAGGGATATTTTAGCCAGATTACCCCTGAATCTTGCATGTTATATAGAAAGATTGTAAACAATGTCGTTGTTTACGCTTCCGTTGGCTTGGAATTAAACGAGAGTTAAAATTAACTATTTTCTAATTGATATTTCGTACATTCTATCTTGTTTTTTTTTTTGCTGTTGAGAATCATTTCGCTATGCGCTGTCTGTATGGAGTTAAGAATAACCCAAAGTTAGCTTGAATAGTTATAAAAACTATAAGGGACAGCCCAATGGGGTTGTACGCAAAGATGACGTAGGACTACGTAACTATTTCAGAAATAATCTACATATATATCTATGCATATACATGTATATCATATCGTGATATGACAACCAACTGGATCGTACATATTTCCCTCCAGAATTTGATAAATTTGCCACGAAGCTTGGCACGTACTGCATTAAAAAGCGCACTTGCTGCGACAGCCGCTGAGTCATCATTCTAGCTGGTTGCTCGCCCGCGTACTTTTCTGCAGGGTACTTGCAACCGTCAGCTGTCAGAGACAGTACTGGCCCGTTGCCGCTCTGCACAGCTCCATGGCTGCCGAGCGAATGAAGTAAATTTGAAGGTGTCCCTGTTTTATATCTGGCACTGCTGCATGTGAGACGTTCCTTACTTAAATTTGAAGTCTGTGATAGCAAAGTACTGTGTGTTTGGTAAATTTACTCTGAAAAAGCGGCATTATAGGCATCACCTTATATTTGCGTTAATGTCAATAGTTGAATGTTAAAAATCAATAGTTTTTAATATTTAAATCGAAGCGTAGAAAATGTTCCGATCGATTGGTGCAAACATTTTGAAAATCAATCAGTGGAATGACTTAGTTATTGACGTTCAAAACCTATATATTTTCGTGACGCTCCAAATTTTCGCAATTCGAACGTGTACCCCAGTATTGAAAACACAGACGTAGTCCTACGTCAAAAATTGATTTTCAAATGTTAGGCCGAAATAGGAAAGTATGACCAAAACCGATGCACTTACCGTACACAGATTGTTAAAACCACTGGGCACTAGGTCCGATACCACCGGAATCAGCGGAACGCAAACGTCAACGGGTGATTGACAGCTCTCGTGGCGGTGCTTCTTTGACGTCGAGCGAACGGGTGTGTGAGTGGATAGCCAGAAGTCATCGTATCCATCTTCTAAGAGTTCGATAAATTTGTTATCCTAGTTGCGCATTTATTTAATATTCTAAGTTGTGGTGAAGCTCTTAAATCTACCTTAAATACTAGCTAACTCTATAGGTAAGCAGTATATATATTATATCTAACGAATTTGTTATTAATACTACGATTTCTATAGAACACACGAGTGTGTTTTGGTCGAGACGACTCTGCGCACACATGTTCTGCAGCCAGATAGGAACGGAAAACTAAATCTGTAAGTTTATATACCTCATTTCTATTTAAAATTAGACTAAATTATTATTAATCGTTTATAGTTTGAGCTGAATTAAACCAATCTGCTACAAAACTACGTTTTTCTTACCGCTTTCCGAACAAAATCTCAAAGATTTATAACCTCGCTTGAGATGGGAAGCTGCGGCAAATGTGATCGTGCAGATGATAATTTGATGGTTGCCTGCGATGAATGCGATGCCTGGTTTCATTTCGCCTGCGTGAATGAATCACCCGGTGTAGAACATCGCGATTTCCGATGCGCGAAATGCTCCGCAAAGAGGGAGAAAAAGGGGACAGATCCGACAACACTATCGTCACCGTGACTGCACCGAACCCCTTACCTCTACCGACGGAACCGCTCGTTCAATCCAACACCGAGAAGGAAGTCGTTCCCGGGAAGGAAGACATCCAGCGTTTATTTCACTGATAAGGAAACAGTATCCGGACACTCTAAAGCAAGCAATCTAGCTCCGGGAGCGGAGGATGGAAAGTCGATCGCGTCGTGTACCAGCAAGCATTCTACGTCTCGTTTAGAGCTGGAGATGCGCCGTATGGAAGAAGAAATGAGGATGAAGGAGCAGCAGCTGGAAGAAGATCGTTTAATACGCGAGAAGCAACTAGAGATGGAGCAGGCACTGGCTAAGAAACGATACCAGCAGGAAAAGGAGCTGCAGGAAAGACGACTTGCTCAGGAGAAGGAAATGCTTCAGAAGCGGTTGGCGGAAGAGAAGGCATATAAACAGAGGCAGCGTACCCTCCAGGAAAACTTCCAGCGTGAACGCTTTGAACTAATGGCCCAGGAGTTAGGACCCGAAGAAGGCGCCTTTGGTGGAGAGTTTCCGGATGCTTTCGGACAGGCTGACTACGACAGAGTGTTCGACTGGCTTAAATGTAATCCTAATGTTGCGCGAAGGCAAACGGCGCCCCACGGGAACGTGAACGAGATACCGCCGTGGTCCAGTCAGGCGGATCCGATGCGGATTCCTTATGTTCCAGCTAACACACCCATCAATCAACAGCCTGCACCTTCAATTCCCAGAGAACCGTCATCTTGGCTTCCCAGGCAACCTGCACCTTGGATTTCCAGGGAACCTGCGCCTTCGATTCCCAGAGAACGTTCACCTTGGATTCCCAGGCAACCTGTACATTCGATTCCCGGTGAAGAACGAAGTGCCATCGGGACTAATAATCCCATTGATGAGGAAACATCTTCCACGTCGACAGAAGCCTTCCGTGACGGGCCGGGGCCTACAAAGGCACAGCGGGCCGCACGTCAGATCCTGTCAAAAAAGCTGCCTACGTTTAGTGGAAAGATCGAGGAATGGCCACTATTTTACAGTAGCTACATTAACTCCACGGAAGCCTGTGGATTCAGCAATATTGAAAATCTCGTCCGCCTCCAAGAGTGCCTAAAGGGGCCAGCCTTGGAATCCGTGCGCAGTCGGCTGCTCTTACCAAATTCGGTGCCGCAGGTGATTGGCACACTTCGCATGCTGTACGGTAGACCCGAGCAGCTCATCCACGCACTGCTAAACAAGGTCAGGAAGGCGGACGCACCGAGAAGCGATCGCCTTGAAACATTTATTCCTTTCGGGATGGCGGTCCAAGAATTGTGCGATCATTTAGAAGCAGCGGACTTACAGGACCATCTGGTGAATCCTGTCCTAATACAGGAGCTGGTTGAGAAGCTGCCCGCCGGAACCAAAAGAGAGTGGGTGCAGTGTCGAAGACTAACCGATCGTGTAACTCTTCGAACATTTGCCGATTTTACGTCCAGCATTGTAGCGGAGGCCAGCGAAGTTATTCTCGTCGTCGAACCGAAGGCATCGTCGTTTTCCAAAGGAGACAAACCTAGGCCGAAAGAGAAAGGATTCGTCCATGCGCACAGCAGCGGAACCAGCACGGCAGTGAGAACCCAACCTCCCTGTTTTGTCTGCAAGAAGGAAGGTCATCGAATCAGAAACTGTGATGTGTTTCGTCGCATGAACGGTACTGAGCGGCTGAAGGTGAAGGAGCAATACAAATTGTGCGAACGATGCCTTAACGAGCATGAAGGGTGGTGTAAGTTCAAAATAACGTGCAACGTTGGAAACTGCCGTGCACAGCATCATCCGTTGGTACATCGAGAAGTATCTGGCGGTCCACCTCAACGGGCAACAGGATCTCTCAACGCAGAACAGCACCACTCACACCACACTGAGCAGCGTTCGGTGATTTTCAGGATTGTACCGATCACACTCCATCATCGTGAACGATCGGTTTCAACTCTCGCCTACCTGGACGAGGGTTCGTCCATGACGCTTATGGAGGAGAGTCTCGTCGACGAACTGAAGGTTAGCGGAAGGCCGCAACCTCTAACGCTCCAGTGGACAGGTAATATCGTCCGTCAAGAACTGGGATCCTTGTGTCTGTCACTGCAGATATCGGGAAATATGACAGGACATCGCTTGGCCTTGAACGAAGCTCGAACGGTGAAGAAGTTGTACCTTCCGAGGCAGCGTGTTAACTTCAAGGAGGTCGTCGGTCAATATCGCCACTTGCAAGGTTTGTATCCAGCTGACCGTGAAGGGGATGAACCGAAAATTCTTATCGGTTTGAACAATGTGCATTTGATGGCTCCGTTGGAATCTAGGATTGGAAACATGAACGAACCAATCGCAGTTAGGTCTCATCTGGGTTGGACGATATACGGACCAAGGGGCGCCTCAGGCTTCGAAGGCTTCCTAGGCTGTCATCGAGAATACACGAACCAGGAATTACACGATGTGATGCGGGAATACTTTTCTGAGGAACAAGCTGGCATAACCGTGAATCAATTGCCGGAATCCAAGGAAATTCGTCGAGCTAAAGACCTCTTGCAGAAAACCACTGTACGGGTTGACGGACGTTACGAGACGGGCCTTCTTTGGAAGCAGGACGATTTCGAGCTGCCCGACAGTTATCCGATGGCGCTGAACCGATTGTGCGGTTTCGAGCGGCGCCTGAAGAAAAATCCTGCCCTTGAGCAGGCTGTGCATCAGAAAATCGACGAATATCAGACCAAACAGTACGCGCATGAGTTGACGGACAAGGAGATGGCGACAGCGAACCTAAAAAGATCTGGTACCTACCCCTCAATGTTGTCGTTCATCCGAAGAAGCCCGGCAAGGTGCGTCTCGTTTGGGACGCGGCAGCACAAGTGAAAGGCACGTCGCTAAATTCCATGCTGCTTTCTGGACCGGACCTTCTGACGTCGTTACCTGCAACCATTCAGCAGTTTCGAGAACGACCGGTGGCATTCAAAGCGGATATACGCGAGATGTACCACCAGTACCGTATCAGAGAAGCCGATAAGCACGCACTGCGATTCCTTTTCCGGAAGGACACTTCATCCAAGCCCGATGTTTACGTCATGGATGTGGGCACCTTTGGCGCAGCGTGTTCACCTGCGTCAGCCCAATTCGTAAAAAACTTGAACGCGTCCCACCATGCAGATCGATTTCCGGATGCTGCGAAGGCCATAATTCGTCGACACTATGTCGATGATTATCTCGACAGTGTAGATACGGTGGAAGAAGCCATCGAGCGTGCAAAGCAGGTCCGATACGTGCATTCTGAAGGCGGATTCGAGCTCCACAGCTGGGTCTCAAACGACGAAACATTCATGCACGCCCGGAGAAACACATGCAGAAGAACGAGTCCCGTTGCAACCTGACAACGACAGCGCGACTGAGCGTGTTCTGGGTGTAATCTGGTGCCCGCAAGAAGACGTCTTCACCTTCTCGACCAACTTACGAAAGGAACTGTTACCGTATCTCTTCGAGGAGCAACGACCGACGAAGCGGATTGCCCTCCGCTGTGTGATGAGCCTATTTGACCCCCTCGGATTCCTGCAACCGATTACCGTCCATGGCAAGATTCTAGTGCAGTCTCTGTGGCGCACCGGTTGCGAATGGGACCAACACGTTGATGACGAATCATACGCAAGATGGTCCCAATGGAGAACGAAGCTGCCCCTAATCGAAGACGTGAGAATCCCGCGCTGTTATCTTCTAGGGGCCCGACCTGAAGCGTACGATGCGCTGCAACTGCATATTTTCGTTGACGCCAGCGAACAAGCGTATGGAGCAGTGGCTTTCTTCAGGATTGTTACCGACGATGGCCCACGGTGCTCATTGGTGATGGCAAGAACGAAGGTGGCCCCGCTGAAGCAGTTGTCTATCCCTCGTATGGAGTTATCCGCTGCAGTACTAGGAGCAAGGTTGCTGAATTCGGTCGAAAGCAATCACGAGTTGAAGGTCACGAAGCGTATACTCTGGACCGATTCGCAGAATGTTCTCTCATGGATTCGGTCGGACCAGCGAAAATACAAACCGTTCGTTGCCTTCAGAATCGGCGAAATCCTCCAGGAGACGAAAATCGACGAATGGCGCTGGGTGCCATCGAAGACAAACGTTGCTGATATGCTTACCAAGTGGGGCAAAGGGCCTTGCTTGGATTCTGACGGACCTTGGTTTACTGGACCTGAGTTCCTTCAACTACCGGAAGAGATGTGGCCACTTCAGAAACGCTTGATGCAAATTCAATAGAAGAGCTTCGGGCATGTCACATGCTTCACACGTCCGGTGGTGAGAACCCGATAATCAATGTAAGTCGGTTTTCTCGGTGGAATATTCTTCTGCGTACGATCTGTTGCGTCTACCGATTTATCTCAAACTGCCGACGTAGAGTAGCTGGAATGCCCATCAGAAATTGTTCCAGATGCACCGGAAGGAGTTCGAAAACTGGTGGTCCGATCTGTGGATGGTTCCAGTGTACCACTGAAGCAGGAAGAATTTGAGCAGGCTGAAATCATCCTATGGAAGATGGCACAGCAAGAGTCGTTCGCGTGTGAAATGGCGATAATCGTGAAGAACCAGAAGCTGCCTTCGGAGAATTGGATTCCGATCGAGAGAAACAGTGCGATCTACCACTGCAAACCGTTTCTGGACGACTGCAACGTGTTAAGGATGGATGGCAGAACGAAACTCGCTGAATTCATTCCGTACGACACAAGATTTCCGATCATTCTTCCAAGGGATCACGGGATCACGGAATTAATGCTGGCTCATTATCATCGTCGCTACGGTCACGCCAACAGGGAGACGGTCTTCAACGAAGTCAGGCAGCGCTTCTATATTCCCAAGCTACGAGCCGGTGTGAAGCGGATCATGAAAAACTGCCAATGGTGCAAAGTCAACAAGAGTCGATCGCGAGCACCAGCTATGGCACCGCTTCCAGTGGAGCGTGTCACACCTTTCCTCAAGCCATTCAGTTACGTAGGTATCGACTATTTCGGGCCAGTGGAGGTCACCGTTGGCCGACACGTCGAAAAGAGGTGGGTCGTACTTTTTACGTGCCTGACTGTCCGAGCAGTGCACTTAGAAGTAGCCTACAAGCTGAACGCTGACTCGTGCATCATGGCCATCCGTAGATTTGTCCTGCGTAGGGGCCCACCAATTGTCATTTTCTCCGATAATGGCACTAACCTGAAAGGCAGCCAACAAGGAACTCCAGGAGCAGATTCGTCAGATAGGGACATCGTGTGCTAACGTCTTTACCAATGCGAAGACACGTTGGTGCTTCAACCCGCCATCGGCCCCCCACATGGGAGGCATATGGGAGCGCATGGTGCGAAGTGTCAAGACAACCATGGTGACTCTGAACACGGGTCATAGAATGAACGACGAGATCCTGTTGTCCGTTATCGCCGAGGCCGAAGAGATCATCAACTGCAGACCATTAATCTATGTACCGCAGGATTCGTCGGACGCTGAAGCACTTACACCTAATCACTTCCTGCGTGGGTGTGCTACTGATCTGAAAGAGCCGTGCCTTGCTCCAACGGGACACGCAGAGGCGCTTCGGAGCACTTACAAAGGTCACAATACATTGCGGACGAGCTGTGGAAACGGTGGCTTAGGGAATACGTGCCGTCGCTGAACGTGAACACCAAATGGCTGGAGGACCCGAAACCACTGAAGGTCGGCGACTTAGTGTTCATAACGGATAACCAGCATCGCAACGGCTGGGTTCGTGGACAAGTTGACCAAGTCATCGCAGGCAAGGATGGACGTATCAGGCAAGCAGTCGTGCGCACTGCCAGCGGGCTGTATCGGCGGCCAGTGGTCAAACTTGCAGTTATCGAGGTAAGGTCTTCAGGTAAATCTGGCCAAGAAGCAGGTTCTCGACAAGGTTTACGTGCCGGGGATGTGTTAAAACCACTGGGCACTAGGTCCGATACCACCGGAATCAGCGGAACGCAAACGTCAACAGGTGATTGACAGCTCTCGTGGCGGTTCTTCTTTGACGTCGAGCGAACGGGTGTGTGAGTGGATAGCCAGAAGTCATCGTATCCATCTTCTAACAGTTCGATAAATTTGTTATCCTAGTTGCGCATTTATTTAATATTCTAAGTTGTGGTGAAGCTCTTAAATCTACCTTAAATACTAGCTAACTCTATAGGTAAGCAGTATATATATTATATCTAACGAATTTGTT
>JASCZW010013582.1:0-25157 GCA_034211315.2 Aedes japonicus | reverse complement strand
GGTGAATTTGGTTGTGATTTTGGTGGTGAGTATGTTGGATATATCAGTTGTGAGTTTGGTAAGGCGTTTGTTTGTGAGTTTGTGGTGAGTTTGCTAATTAATTTGATGGTTAGTTACGTGGTGAGTTTGGTGGTAAATTGTATGATGAGTTTGGTGAGTGAATTTGATAGTAAGTTTGATAATGAATTTGTTGGTGGGTATGTTGGTGAGTTTGGTGGTGAATTTGCTGATGAATTTAGTGATTACTATTCCCCAAAATCGATAATATTTTCATACCGGTAACTAGTTTTAAGTGCAATTATTCATCATGTGCCTTTTCGAAAACTGGGAAATTGATGTAAAGTTTAACAACTTGACTCCAGAAACACTTGTGTGGCCAATTGGCTTAGGCCATTACGTGATATAGAGTATCTTGATATCAGCAACTATACATCTAATTTTCACTGGAAATAATGTACATTTCATTTTGATATCAAGATACTCTATATCACGTAATATAAGCTGTAGTGTGAACGTACTATTAGGGGGGGGGCTGAATTTGGTAGTTATTATACTGTATTAAATCGCTCTTCATCTTGAAGTCTTGGAAATATGCATAGGACTGCCCAAAAATCATATGTGAAGAATAATCGACTAGTTCAAACAAATTTGACGAAGTTGCTCAGCTTTTTCTTCAAAGAAGCTGAATTCTTTAAATCTTGAACACCCAGAAGGACTTGAAATTGCTTCTGAGCAAACTAGTATCTAAAAATCGGAACATCATTTAAACTGTTGAACTGTTGAAGACCTTCAAAATAATTTCTGAAGCATCACTGAAGTCTGGAAAAAAATATTTAGAGGAATTCCTTGCTATCTTTAATATCTTGAAGATCTCTGAAATAAATTCTGAGCAATCTGTTAATATTTCCACGTAAAGGTCGGTATCGTGTTCGAAAGAAATTTATTTTTCTATCTCAAACCCATGTGAAAATTCCGTTTACTGAAATGGAAAAGTAAAGAATCGAAAAAATTACTGCCGCAGTATCCACCTGAACAGAACAGAAACATGAAATTGGAATTTGTAAGGATCCCACGCAAACTAATAGGAGCTGTCACTTTTTCTTTCGGAAAAAATGTTCGCTCGATTATTCCGTAAGTAAAGTTGACATTTCGTTCCATACAGATCAATTGTCAAAATTCCAGCTTGGTAATATTGAACAAAATTCCGTAACCTCTTTACTTTTTAGGGCGATACTGGCTTTAACAATATTAGTTTTTACTCCCTTGGCCGAACTTCGTCTGTAAATTTCGCAAGACATATTATATTTGTGCTAAAGGTAAATATCGTGAGAATCACGGAAACAGTCCTCAACAATAAGCGAAATGGTCCTGGAATGGTTTGTGATTATGTTTCATCATTCGTGAACAGAATCACGATAACATGAACGATTTTTTACAGAACGGATTTTTTTATGTGTATGAATTTGCTTATTTTTTTCTGTGTATGAATTTGCTCATGTTTGCCACTCAAGAATTTTCATAGTGTCAAAAAATTGTTTGCTAGACTTGAGCAAATATATTCGACAAAGGGTATTATACTATTTGACAAATTGTCAAATAATTTGAATGACAATCTCAAACCAAACATTTGCCATAGCATTATTTGGTCAAATATATTTGGCGATATGTTTCGTCAAACAGTGTGATCTCAGCTTTACTGATATTCAACGACTATTTCTAGGTGTTTTTTTCATTAGGTGAATCTGAAATTGAGAGACTCTCTTTGATTACTTTCTTCTTTCATTCATATTCCATTCAACCACGTTTTTATTCTACTATTTGTAGAGTATGCTAGCCAACACTGTAGTGTTTCTATCTGTATTGAAGAATCCCTCAGAAGTTTTAAAATGGCGCTGTAATGCATTAAAGAGAGCGAGAGAGGAGAGATTCTCTTATTGTTAGATTCACCCTATTGAAAAAAAAAATCCTAGATCCTAGGCTTCTTGTTAATCAGTTAAGCATCGAATCCTAGAATTTCTTCTTAATTCAGATTTTCAATGGTACTATCTTAAATTATTTTTTCCTTCGTGACAATGATAATGCAGGTCTGTCTACAATTGCAGCAGGGCCACAACCAGCAGACATGCAGACAGTTCAGATATAATTTTTGTTATCATTTTGTATTGTAACACCCTTTCGCAATATTTTTCATGCTATTTCAGCTTCACATTTATGCGGTTTTAGCCCATACTACAGATTCTACTATATTTTTTTTCCTTCTTTATCCAAACAAATTTCATGATTTAAAACTAAAATTGTCTATGATCCTTCATTTTCTATTGCACAGTTATAAGAAGTATTCATGGGCTTTGTAGGATTCAAGAGTTATCGGAGAATTCAAATTTTCTTCCTTTTCTTCTCTTTCTTTTTGTGTGGATTTGTTAAGTTTCCCTTTTGGGCAGTAATCACAATCATATTAAATTTATTTTGGCTTACTGTTAGCTTAAATTTCCATTGCCATTCTGCAGCCTGCCCGGTGATAAACTTTCCTTCATTACATCACTTTAGAAATTTTCGACATTTCAGAGTTTATATCATCTTACTTCGCGCAGAAGTGGCAAATAGCTGCATTTTATTTTAAAATGTATATTATTTAGTATATCATTACAACATCGTATTATTTTCATCATATCATCAACGCATATTTTATAATCATAATAAAATGATTTATTAAAGAAATAAATAATAATAATTGATGAAATTAAATACTTCAAGGTTATGTAACCGTTTGTTACAGAATTTATGTGATTTTTAATTTGTGCTTATTATTTTAAATGTACTATTACGTCTTTATACATTTGTTTGGTGTTGGTTAGTAGAGTTAAGTAAATATGTTCAGTAGTGTAATTTGTTAGTAGGGATTCGAAAAAAATTCAAATTGTATAACAGTAAAGTCGGGAGGGTTCCATGTCAGTGGGTGAACTATTGGAAGATGATTCAGGCGGAAAACGGAAAATGGAGTATGCAGACATAGCAGGACGACATAGCAAAGCGAAGGTCAAAGGAGCCACGAATGATCAACCATTGCTCAGAATTGTCCAGGCGTTCGCGTGTGAAGGTGTCTTAGGAAAGTAGTGAGTGGTCGCTAATACAGCTTCGAGTGAGATCAGTTTAAAGTTCAATACAGGACCTTTTGTGTTACCGTTTTGGTAGACACCGCTATCTGCTCCGTTGACAGGTCAACCGACGCGCACGCGATACGGCTTAGTGACCCCAGTGGTCCTAAGTCTAGAAGCAAAGGATATTCGCTTCCTCTGGCCGACAATTTTCAAGAAGCGACTTGTCTCGGAGTCCTCCCTAACCGCAAAGGAGACTTCCCCTCTCGGCAGAGTCACTCCGGCCTTGCCTGGGCTCTGCCGATTTCAGTCTATGAGGACGATGCCTGGGAGGAAACAGTGATTTCACGCGCCAACGAAGTCACTTTCTCACACCACCTATCAGCCATCTTTGACCCCAATCGCCAACCGAATCCGGATAGTTCGTGGATCGAAAAGTCCGCCGTGCAGCAGCGAGCGCTCGCCCAACGTTGTGGAAGCAGTCCCAGATCATCATTTTCATCATCAACTCCAGTCATGACCGGTACGTTTGAAGAACAATAAAACCACCCACTTTACACCACACCCACAATGGTAGCCATTTTCCACCAAACCAACCCACCCAATAGTTCTTTCAATAAAGCCTCCATTTTTGTATCTCAGTACTCATTTCTCAAAAGGATATAATCAGGTGACAGTATCACTGCAATTTGTTCGCGAAGCCCCTCCAGATTACCCAGTAGTAAGCCGATCTTGAGACACAGCTCGAGAGGTCTCTCGCTACTGAGCATTCAGGATTACAGACAGTAGAGTTACAGTTACAGGAAATTGATTCCAGATAGTACAGATATTTTATTGCATTGTATCTTGAGGTGTTTTTCTTTTAATGTAGATCATTGAATATAAATAAAATTATTGAATGCTCTTCAAATCTGCTGTTTATGTTTATCCATATGTCATGAATACATACATATTTTTAATTTTTAATGTATAATCAAATGTTTAATGTTTTATTTATTTGCAAAATGATCTTCACATTCCAGAGTAACATTCATCTGCCACTGATTGATCTGTAAAGATGCAACAAGCTTCATGTTATTATCATATGCCTATTAATACTGTTTTAATTATTTCATCATATTTTTTAAAATTACAGGATGACGAATTGCAACTATGACATATTAATTAAATATTCTAGTATATTTCATTGCTCTATTACATACAACATGAATTGAATATTCTGATTATATATAATAAATACTGGGTTGGGAGGGAGCAACAGGGTATCATTCAAGCTGAAAGTGGACGATGGTTTGATTGACTGCCTGAGTCTAGGAGGGAACAAACAGTATCATTTCTTATCCTACCGATTCGATTGTGGTGCTGCGAGTTCTACTCCAACAGTTTCAGGGAGAGTGACGCGCCCTTCTTAACAAGCCATCCTGTAGAAAGCTTAATGAGTATTGCGAATTGTGTTATTCGATTTGTTGGATCGTATCGTTGGAAGGAGATTCTTAATTTCCCGTGGATTTCGTGTAAGTGTCTCTGCTTACGGGTCCACCCCTCCGTTTTTGGCCATTCATACAGCGATATTGTGAATTCATATCGGTGGCATACATACATACAATTCAGATTTTCAATGGTACCATGTGCCTACCGACACCTATTAACAAGTTTGCTCCGCATTTTTTGGAATTTATTGAATGAATTATTCAGTATTTTACTTAATTAAAATTACTTAATAAAAGCTAAGGAATGCGATTTTATTTTAACTAAAAGTTGAACTTAGGAAAAGTTCAGACAATAATGTGTTTTCAAAAAAAAAATTAAACACGAAGCGGTAGTTATTGAATGTTTTGTAAGCATCGAATGTACTTAAGTTTTCGAAAACTTTTAAGATGTCTTCCATACCGTTCTGAGAATGAAAACAAACAAAAATTCAAGACTTAAGTATGTTACATAATTTTAACGAACTTCAGTACTTTTCAAGATTTCATGTAAAGGGCGATACGGTCAAAATTTGGTCAATATCAACTTGACGTATTTCTTTCAATTTTGCATTTAAAAAATCTGAACACCCCTCATTTTGAAGGTGTGTGTGTGTAGAATGTTGCTCCTATTTTGCTTTTGGAATTCACTCTTCAGTTGTCAAAATGCCGTCCAAGCAAGAAGAGCAGCGTATCAAAATTTTGCTCGCGCATCGCGAAAATCCGAGCTACTCGCACGCAAAGTTGGCAAAATCGCTAAAAGTTGCCAAATCAACCGTTACAAATGTAATTAAAGTGTTTGGGGAACGTTTGTCGACAGCCAGGAAGTCTGGATCGGGGAAATCGAAAACCGGAAGCCGCTGAGACGACAAAGAGAGTTGCCGGTAGTTTCAAGCGAAACCTAACCTATCTCTCCGAGATGCCGCAAATAAGCTGGGTGTATCGTCTACAACCGTGCATTGAGCCAAAAAACGAGCCGGACTATCGACTTACAAGAAGGTAGTGACTCCAAATCGCGATGATAAACAAAAATACGACGGCCAAGCGCGATCCCGGAGGCTGTACACGACGATGCTGACGAAGTTTGACTGCGTGGTAATGGACGACGAAACCTACGTCAAAGCCGACTACAAGCAGCTTCCGGGACAGGAGTTTTATACGGCAAAAGGAAGGAGAATGGTAGCAGATATTTTCAAGCACACAAAACTGTCAAAGTTCGCAAAGAAATATCTGGTTTGGCAAGCCATCTGTACCTGTGGCTTGAAAAGCAGAATTTTCATAGCTTCCGGTAATGTCAACCAAGAAATTTACTTGAAAGAGTGTTTGAATAAACGTCTGCTGCCTTTCCTGAAGAAACACGGTTGTTCCGTACTGTTTTGGCCGGATTTGGCATCTTGCCATTACGGTAAAAAGGCCATGGAGTGGTACGCCGCCAACAACGTGCAGGTGGTTCCCAAGGACAAGAACCCTCCCAACACGCCAGAGCTCCGCCCAATTGAGAAATACTGGGCTATTGTCAAGCGGAACCTAAAGAAGACCAAAAAAACTGCTAAGGACGAGCAGCAGTTCAAGGCAAACTGGCTTTCTGCGGCGAAGAAGGTGGACAAGGTGGCTGTACAAAATCTGATGGCAGGGGTCAAGCGTAAGGCCCGGCAATTCGGATTTGGAAAAGCGGAAGCCTAACTGAATATTTTTCCTGAATTTTATACTAATTGAACTTGAAAAAGAAATTTAATTTGATTTTTTAAATAAACGATTTCACCGATTTACACGCGTTTTCCCTTGACCGAATTTTGACCGTATCACCCTTTAATGTATGCATTTAAAAAAATGTACTTATTTCGAATGACGATGTAAAAAAAAACACAAGGTGATTCAATCGATCAAAGTTTCGTAACATAATCAAGGATAAGTCACTAACAACAGCCACGATGTCCTGGACACTAACGGTCATCTATATAATAAAAATGAGTTGGGGTTTCCTTTGTCACGATTTAACTCGCGAGCGGAAGGTTTTTATGGTGGCTTGAGAACCCTCCCCGCCATAAAAGGGGGGGCTCCCATGCAAATAAAACACAATATTCTGCATAACTCGGGAACTAATCAAGCAAACGGAACGAAATTTAGCATGTGGTGGTTTTTAAAGACAAAAAATGTTGGTTTGAGACCCCTTCCCATCCTAAAGGGGGGGGGGCTCCGATACAAATGAAATACACTATTCTGCATGACTCGAGAACTAATCAAGCAAATGAAACCAAATTTAGTATGTGGTGGTTTTTGAAGACAAAAAATTATTCTATGTTGATTGAAGACCCCTCCCCTTTCCGAAAGGGAGGGAACCTATTCAAATAAAACGCAAATCCTTGCATAACTCGAGAACTAATCAGAGAAATGGAACCAAATTTTGCATGTGGAAGTTTTTGAAGGAGGGAAATGTTTCTATGGTGATTTCAGACTCTTCCGTTATATGAGGAGGAAGAGGGGAGGGGGTTCTCTCAAACAAATGGAACCCAAATTTCTGCATAACTCGAGAACTAATCAAGCAAATGGAACCAAAATTGGTATGGGTGAGTTTTTGAAGGCAAGAAATGTTTTTGTGGTAATTTAAGACCTCTCCTCACTCTGAAAAGGGGGGCTACCATACATACGAAACACAAATTTAAACCAAACATGAGAACTATCCCTACCACTATGCAAATTTGTATGCAGGGGTTTTTGGGTCCGGGAAAGGATCTTATTATAGTTCGACACCCCTCCCGCCTTTAGAAAGGGAAGCTCCCATGCAAATGAAAAACTATTTTCTGCATAACTCAAGAACTAATCAAACAAATGGAACCAAATATGGCATGTGGAGGTTTTGTAGGCAAGAAATGTTTCTACGGTGGTTTGAGACCCCAAGAAAAAGAAACCACATTTAGCATGTGTGAGGTTTTAAAGGCAAGAAAGGTTTCTATGATGATTTCAGATTCCTCTTCGCCTTGAAAGGGGGGGGGGGATGGGCTCCTATACAAATGAAATACAATATTCTGTATAACTCGAGAACTAATCAAGCAAATTGAACCAAATCTGGCATGTGGAGGTTTTTGTAGATGAATACTGTTTCAATGCTACTTTGAGACCCCTCCCTTTTCTGAAGGGGTGGAGGGCTCCCATACAAATGAAACACAAATTTATGCATAACTCGAGAACTAATCAAGAAAATGGAACCAAATTTGGCATATGGAGGTTTTTGAAGTAGAGAAATGTTTCTATGATGATTTGAGACCCCTCCGCCTTCTAAAAGTGAAGGGAGGGTTCTCCCATATAAATGAAACACAAATTTGCATAACTCGAGAACTAATCCAGCAAATGGAACCAAATTTGGCATATGGAGGTTTTGAAGAAGAAAAAATGTTTTTATGGTCATTGAGACTCTTCCGCCTTCTGAAAAGGGGGAGGGCTTTCAAACAAATGAAACACGAATTTCTGCATAACTCGAGAACTAATAAAGCAAATGGAATCAAATTTGGCATGTGGATTTTTTTGAAGGAGAGACATATTCCTATGGTGGTTTGAGACCCCTTTGCCCTCTGAAAGGGGGGGAGGCTCTCAGCTACAAATGAAACGCAATTTTCTGCATAACTCGAGAACTATTCAAGTAAATGAAACCACATTTGGCATCTGGGGTTATTGGAAACTGGATTTTTATTTATATTAAAATGGATTTCTGTCTGACTGTCCGTCTGACCGATCAGAGTGAAAATATGTATGCAGGGATTTTAGGGGCTGGGGAAGGTTCTCATGATTGTTTGAGACCGCTTCCCCCTTCCGGCTAGCATACAAATGAAACACAAATTTCTGCATAGCTTGAGAACTAATCAAGCAAATGGAATCAAAAATGGTATGCGGGGTTTTTTGAATGCAAGAAATGTTTCTATGGTGAATTCAAACACAAATTTCAACCAATCCTGAGAATTATCCAGGTAACTTAGCCACAAACTGTGTATTGTCTGGGTAGCAAGAATGTTCTGATAGAAGTTTGAACTCCTTATTACTCAAAAAAAACTCATTAAGAAAAAGCGTCAGTACTATGTAATGTGCATTCATTTAGTTGCAGGCGTAGCAACGCTCGCACCGGGATCAGCTAGTGTTACATAATTGTGGAACTTCGATTTTCAATCCATACCACATGTGTGGCACACTGAGGCTCACTTTTGACAGTTAAGCTTTTAGAAATAAGAAACCAACAAACTTGCTTTTATGCGTTGTTGGTTGCCAGGTACAGTAAAAATAACAGGTTGGGCTGTCAACACATCGGCACTTTATGAGAACACCCAGAACATTGCAACGATTGTAGACACACTAAAGAAAAATGGAACAGTAGAAAAATGTGCTGAGCGATCTACTCCTTGAACAAAATATGTCAATTAAACTTTCTATAAACGTGATTCGACAGTAGTGGACCGAAAACCTTCAGCAGCTCTTTCTTGGTCTTGCCTTCTCAGTTTTGTTCCACAAAATTATTGCAGTAGATCCTCAATTTGAAGTTCGATCAAAAAATTTCTACCGGTCGCAGCATGGGGACGTTGAGACTGTTGGCGGTCTTCAATAAAACATTTATGATCACTCGATCCATCTGCTCCAGACTCTATAGAATAGCCTTTTGATTCTCCAAAACTGAACCAAATATCTTTTCATTGAAATTTGGTTGAAAGGATTGATCAACTCTGCTTTTCAGCTTTTCCAGCACTGTTGAGATTTTAATACATATCCAATTTTTATTTTGCAGTAACAATCCAGTGGGTATCAGTTATATATTGTCAATACATATATTATATCATGTACACTATTTACATACATTCAATAACAAAGGGTAAGGGGGGAATACAGGGTGCCAGACGAAGTGTAGGCTGGATGAGAGATTCGTGGTTATCTGGCCCAAGTTATGGATGACAATTAGGCCTTCCTTGATGTAAATCGTCAGATCGAGATCAGCGAAAGTATAATTATTTTCCAACAGTCTACAGTGAGTTTGTTAATCCTATTTTTAACAAACCACCAGACGGAAATCCTAATGTGTATTGCTTACTGTTCATTTCCTGTAATAAGAGCGTTTCGTTGGAAGGAGAATATTTATCCTTTCCATGGATTTCGTGTAAGTTCTTCTGCTTATAGGTCCACACCCCCGTTTTTGGCCCTTCAGACAACGAAATAGTGAGGATTACAGGTATGTACAAGTTGATCTTGTCATTAGGAGGAACTGTACGCCATGGCAAGTCCTACACTGGTGGTGACTTCCTATCACATCATCACATCACTCGATCCGTCTGCTCCAAACTCGACATTAGTACACGACACTGAAGAAGTCTGCACATTGTAGACGAAATACGCGTATCTGTCAAGATAAGCAAAGGTAGTTGGAATTAAATGGAAAATACTAATCTTTCTTCTCATTTTCTAGTTACAGGTTCTCCACTCAAAAGATCACACTTTCCAGAAAACCAAATTGATCACAGCTTTAAATGAAGCCTGGCAGAACATCGATGAAGCATACCGAAAGCATGCCGAGACGCCTACAAACATTTAGGCGAACTTTTACAATATACAATTCATCTTGTGAGCATTTTATTTTTTCCAATCAGTACTAGAAGAATTTCCATAAAAGTTAACACATATATTTTCAGTTGTAGAATATTATTCATATCTATGCATGAATAGATATATCGGAAGTGTTAGGGCTGCATCCTGACAACTCGAAGTTTTTCTGTGGAGTGATTTTTTCGCTCCCGACCGACTACTGCGATCAGTTTTGCAAGGCAAGTTTTATTTCAGAAGTTTATCAGCGTCCGTCGCGAGCGGTTGAAAATTTCCAGTTTGTATTTAATTGATTTTAATAGTAAAAATTCTATTATGTGAAAGTAAATACAAGAGAAAAGCACATGTTTATTCTTATTTTGTGAACGAATTTCTCCGAAATTGTCTTGTTGTTCCGCTCACAATAGAATATGATCCACAGATGGTGACAAATATAGAGTCCGCTATCACAGAAAGGAAGAAAAACATGATTTTTGTCGTAATACAGTCCCAAGTATGTCTTTGAAAATGATCATAGGGTATCCTCCTTAAGATTATTCGTTTAGGATAGTGAGTTATATTTATAATCAAAGTAGTAGTTTACAATGATGCAAGATTTGTATTTCCATTAAAGGAAAGCCTTAGTTCAACTAGAATGTTTTGTTTGTTTGTTTGTTGTCTCTCATAAATGAATGATATTTCCGTATCCTGTTACTTCCTGTTGGTAGTTAAGTTACAAGACCGAATGGCTAGGATGTGATATCTAAAAACGTAACTCTCCACGCTCAGTTTAGTTTGGTTAATGTATTGTATTTATTCACATACTTCTGCAGTGTTGTTGTTTTTTTTTCGATTTGTGTATGGAATACAATTCTATTCTCTCAAAGTTTAAATTGTTTAATTTTATTTTTTGTTGCTTATTTTTTGGGATAAGGAATATTACCAACATATGTTTTTTTTGTTTTGTTTTTGTTTTGTTCAACAAGTAAACGCGAAGTTCACGTTTCTTCCACCAACTGTGTATACTCCCGTGAAATAGGGTGGTCTGATGCTGCTGCAGCATACGCTACGCCAATTATTCACTTCTTCACTCGATTGGCCATTGCCCACCCAAGGACAACTGCATCATCGTTAACATTTATCACATTATTTAGCAAACGACCATTTTGCGAAGATATTGACATTTGCTAGGTGTGTTTTTTGTTTGGGGGGATTTTTACACATTTAGCAACTCGAAGGCGTGGCTGTGTGTTTGTTGTGTGTGTATGTTATTGTTTATGCTCAATCAATCGACGACCATCATTTTTTGTATAATAATTACGTGTTTTTCTGTTTCCTTTAATGAATGAATCGTTGTTGCTAGCCTACACGCGAATGTTTGTTTGTTAATTCTGAAGTGTTTATTTTTGCTTAGATTTGGTAATTTTTCTTTACGATTAAGTTTTGCTTTGTAAGGTATATTTTGTTTAGACTACTCTCTGCTTGAATACCATCATATTAGTCTGCTTCTTTTTCTACTAAAATCGAATAATTGTATGCATTCTTTTAATTTATTTTACGAGTGTATTGTTCAGTTTCTACGTTATATTTCCGAAAACACGTTTTGGTTGTTGTTTAGTTTTTATCTAATACCATACACCTTATTTTTTGTGTCAAGGTTTTGCACTAATAATTTTTCCCTTTCGAGTGTGTCTTTTCTTCATGTGTTATTGTTTCCCAAATTTTGTCGTGGTCGTTCTCACCCCTAGTGAATCGCGTAGTCGCAAGTGAGCTGCACAGCATTTTTGACAACTGTTTCGCGCAACAAAGATACGCTTTTTGCAGAAGGGAGAGTGCTAAGTATTGGTGAGGCTAAAATTGATCCGTGGCTTACTTCACTATACACTGTGAGGAGATGGAAATAAGTTGGTTTAATATATGTCTCTTAGATGAGTTGCTAGATGCAATTTTGTTTATACATTATATTAAGAATTGCGGTTGTTGATGAAACATGACTTTTCAAAAGTGCCTAAAATGCTTGATTCTTTTTTCTTCAATGTTTGTACATCACTGTGCGTTCTCCTATTTAGAAGCAAGGGTTGGCTTCGATTCAAAGGAAACAAACAAAAAAGTAACATAATTTTTCTTTTATTTCAACAGACGATAAACTTAAGTTATTCATGAAACGAAACATGAATGGAGTAGCACTTTTTCTGCTATTGATTGTACACTATTGATAAATATTCTCGCAGTAGCGCGGTCACCCTATACTAGGCTAAGTCACATTTTATGCTGGAATGGAACGGTTTTTTCCCTCTAAAATCTAATAGTCTACAAAACGATATACTCATAAAGCATTCGGGTTTCGTGGTTAGTTTAATTTACGGAATCAACGAAGAGATCACATAAAAAACATCAAATTAATCAGAAACTGAAAGTAAGTGGCAGCTTCAGTGAAAAACCGGATTCAATCAAATGGATGATTAGTAAACTTCTAGTTAATATATATATTCTGCTCATCTAACTTGTTTTCTAAATATGATTGAGTGATATGATGCTGATTCGTTTATATCCACGTCAGTGTATGGAGAAAGCTTTCTATTTGCGTTTAGGTAAAAGCTGGGTTGGTGGCGAGGACGAGGGGGTTGTAGATAGTTTCACGAGAATGGCAACAACGTCGTCGGCGTCGGGACGATCCGAATCCAATTTACTGATTTTGCGAGTTAAGGCTCCACTGGGCAAACTGTTCCTGCCACTGGGCGTTGTCCTGGAAGGGAAATGGGTTGCGTTTTAGTCTGGAAAAGGGTAGGATTTGATAAGATCTCATACCTTGTCACTCCACTCGTGACTTTGCATCTCTTCGAAGTCTGTAAATAAGAGACATTATGTTATTATATGGTCAATGCTTTGAACGGGCGCTGGAACGGAGGAAAAGGTATAATAAATCGATTTTAAGTGCTCTGAGACAGTTTTGAAATTGTTGAAATTGTGGCATTCTTTCGAAAAGTATGTTAATTCAGTTAGGTACTAGAATATTTGAATACTGCAACTCATTTTCACTTAAATAGTTTCTCTTATGGGTCCCATAAAGAGTGTATCGAAAAGTAGTTAGCAACATTCAAACAGTAATTACTCTAAAACGGCTTAAATCTTTTCAGTGTGTTTTGCGGTGACATGTTTACATTTCAATAACAGGTGTGGAGTTGGTTTCGGTACAGTGGAACGTTTCAAAGATGAGTCGAATTGATCTGAACACGCGAAAGAAAATTCTGCACATTTGGAGCTCGGAAAAGGTGTCACGTACAACCAAATTACAAAACAGGTGATACAATTAACGTGTACGAGGAAGAACGTTTGAAGAAGATATTGCTGCCATTGTACGGCGATCGAAATGTGCTGCTTAAAGGTGTCCGACAGGCGCAGGTTCTGCTCAACACTGTCGTTGGATAGCAACATCTAAGGTCCACAGCGTCCGGATAGTTTCCCAATTGTAAACAATGAGTTTAAATGTTGACTTCTCACGAATATCAACACAATCTTGCGAATTGATAGCAGCATCTGGTAGAGGAATGTTTGCTGATGTAATGTCATCGAAGGACTACTGTCATTCATGAGGGATCAATGTTCAAAGTCATTATTTAAAATAGGTTGGAGCCCAGAGGATTGTCGAAAAACACAGAGTAGTGCAAAATAGGCAAGTGCTTCACCCAATTTCAAGTGTGCGTCTGCGGTTTCAGAAGAGCGCACAAAACGAACGAGCGAGAGATTTCGTAGCAGCACGAGAGACAGATGGTTGCACATGAACTTCTCTTTCAGAGACAAAGAGTAATGCACAGTGCTCTACTCAGTGCTTTACTCTGTGCTTTGGCTCATGCTTTGGTAAATGGTAGCAAAATGATTTTTTTTATGCTAGCAACAAAAAGGCATTGTATGGGTTCATAGAGGGAAAATTTGATTAAAATCCTTATTCACAAACTAGTCGGGCCTGCCGCCGAGTCTGTTTTTTTGCACTTGCATTTGCACAGAGACGACAAGGCTGGACGACAATGGGGAGCGCAACGGCACGGTGCGGCAGTTTTTGACATAAAATATATGGATTAACTGTCAAAAGCTGCTGCAACGCGCTGTTGCGCTCCTCATTGTAGCTGGGCCTTTAACGCCCAAAGAGACGAGAGCAAATTCGAAATGAGATGTGCAGCTTTGAGCGCACGGCACAACAAGGGTGCACGGGAGTACAGACTGCACTTTCACGTCTCTTTGACATTTCAGCGCCAACATTTGACAATGGCGTATCTGCTTTTGTAAATAAACACTTCGTTTGCTAATATCTCCTTCAAATTGAATATAGAGATAGAGATAAAGCAACACTTCCTTAAAGAGTGCTTAATTTGTATTTGTGACCTTTTGTTCAAAAGACAATGACTACGAAAGCCATTGTTTACAAAAGCAGATTCGCCCTAATCTAATGTTAACGTTGATTTAATGTGCTTTTTCGATGACAGGGAGTTTTCGATAACAGGGAGTTAAGGGGTGTTTCACTGAAATCAACCGTTGTGAATTGTATCCAATTTGCAGTCAATTTAATGCGATTCAGTACTTTTAATCAATCAACAATCAAAACACTCATTATGTCAGTTTCACCGATTTGACATTTGAGTTCACTGGGAAAGCGAAGGTATATGTTGCAGCAGATGTGTAATTACTTTCAAGCTGATTTGAAATTGATTCACTTACTTGCGATAATAAAAAACGGTCCATTACTGGGAACTTTGGAGTGTAGGATGAAACTTCGAGAGCACAAATGTCATCTTTCACAAACCATAACATACCGTTATGAAATTGCTATTCTTTGGTTCGTTCGTTGGAACAAACAATGATAGATTAGCTAATTACTGTACGCTCTGCGGGAAATTGCATTCGTACTCCGGAATTTTCACGCTCAAGCTTACTTGTACCTTGACCTTAAATGTACAAAATTGATCTGCTGTTTCGCTAGAGAACTGAGAACTTGAAAGTGCCAGACGAAACTACCCATGCAGCATCAATCATAGTAACCCATGAGTCAATAGACAAAATTTGACAGCTCTATCAGTCGAACTCTAACCGTGATGGCAAAAACAGTGAAGCAACTCCGTTTAGAAGTGTGCGCGCTCAAGGAACGCCATCCCGCCGCGTCGAAAACGGACATCGTGCGGCACTTTGTGGACGCCTGATACGCCCGTTCCGGCATTTACAACATCTTGTCACTATTAGACAACAATCAGAAAGCTTGGTTCCGGGCGGCCGACGACCCTGACAAGAAGCTCCAAATAATGCTGAAGAGGAAGACCGAGGGACAAGTGGCTACATCGCTGCGTACCTTGGCTGGGAGGCCGGTTCAACCGGCCAAACAGTGAACAAGTACCTGGCGAACATGAACATACATGTCAGGAAGCTGAAGTCACGTCAACTGGTTTCGGAGCTGCAGGCAATGACGCAGCAGCAGCGGCTGAATAAGATGGTCAACTCGATTTTCCTGGCGAATCGCGACGTGGCGGTGGTGATGGACGACGAGACCTACCTCACCTTGGATGGCAACGACTGGCAGGGCACTTCGTTATTACTTCCCCACGAAGGAAGTGAGCTCCGAGGTGAAGTTCATTTCACACACCAAGTTCCACGAGAAGGTGCTGCTGTGGCTGATAATCAGCGAGAGAAGGATGTCAAAGCCGCTCTTCTTTCGCTCCGGACTGGCCGTGAACGGGGAAATTTATAGTACAAAATGGCGAAGGGCGAAGACGTGGTGTTATGACCGGATCTGGCGTCGGCCCACTACTCGAAGCGATCGTTGGAGGAGATGGAGCGGCTGAATATCGATGTGGTACTCAAGTCGGCGCATCCGCCCAACGTCCCCTGTGCCATGGCGAATGTTCCGGTTAACTACCGGAAGGTCGCTCGCAAGGGCGTAGATTTTTTTTGCAAGTAAGCTTTAATAATTACCTTCCATTGGAAATTTATCAAAAGTAATTATCTGTCTTTGCTTTTTTTTATCACCATCTGAAAAAAGTCAATTTTTTAATGCAAACGTTAGAAGAGCATTCTGGTGGCCTGTACTGGCTGAAGCTATCTAGAAATTGTCGAGGAAAGTTGAAACTAAGGCGCCCAACCATAAAGCATGGCACCAACGTTTTGAGCATAGGGATCCTGCTGTTGTTACTCGAATTTTAGAAGAGAAGCTGGACATGCGTATGAAAGTTACCGATCGTGGTGGTCGGGATTTCTGCGAACCATTTCTTAAGTGAAGTTGGCGAGAAAACCGATGCAGAAAGAAGCATAGAGGGAGTCGCCGCAGTCCACACCGATCGGAGCGTTTCATATGTGGTAAACGGCGGCAGGCGGTTAGCGCTTTCTGATGCCGATGACAGAAGACTAAAGCAATTTTGCCGTTGTTCATCTGCTCGAGAAGAAGTCTGAAGCGCGATATATCTATAGATAACATAGTGAATCAAAACAACAACAAAGATACTAGTACCAAAAGGTACCGAAAAGTGCAAGAATTATTGCAAGGTGCTGACTGCAAGGTGTACATCGGACCTAGGGGTTCTACAACAGTGAACCAATTTCAAATTGCTAGTTTCATATTGATAGTTGAACTGTTGGCGAAACAGTTGGGATTGGTTGGTGGTCACATTGAGGAGTGCATTGTGTCAAAATATTCGACATTCTGGACCCTCAAGATGTTTGGTCCCTTCCTTTGGTATCACAGAGGCGAGACGCTATTTTGGCCGGATTTAGCATCCTGTCACTACGTGCGTCTGGTGCTAGACTGGAACAGTGATAAAAATGTTGTTTTTGTATCAATAGACTTCAACCCACCGAACTCGCCGAAACTTTGTCCGAGTGAGATTATGTTTTGGATTATGCTGAAGGCCAAACTTTTTACATCTAAAGTATTCGAGATCGTGCTGGCTTTGAAGAAACAGTGGGTTAATGCTTAGACAGACGTTCGACTTCATCTCATTTACTTGTGTAAAAACATGGCTTCCGTCAAGATCTAAAGTAGCAATGACCTAAAAGATGGCGCCACCGGTTTGTTTTAATTGGTAAGGGAAAAATGGGTTGCCAGTCAAACTGTCAGATTTAACGCAGTATTAAATTTGACTAGGTTATTCCAAAGTAATTGGATTTCAAATTTTATACAACAAATTTGAATTGTTTTGCTCGTGCTTGAACGTCTGTCTTCGGTAAAAGTACCATCAAAAGTCGGCCCACAATTGCCAACAATCAATAGGAAGCTCGCGATTGAAAATTGACTCACTGCTTGCACCTTGAAATACATCCTTGCGCTTTTCGGTACGTTGGAAGACCTTTCCGAAGTGTGAATGATGTTTCATAATTCAGGATTAGCGGTTGAAGCTGAACCACTTTAAATAAACTTTTTCTTTAGTTTGCATTTTGTTAAATTAATGCAGAATTGTTTTTATCAATTTGTTTCAAATTCTTTTTCTTTAAGATATTGGAGTAAAGGAGCGAATTCGAAGGAATCCTGCTCGGTGGGCGAGCCAAATGGCGCATGAAGTGAAAATGAGCCACACATCCATGCGAAATGTATTGAAACGGGACCTTGGATATGGGGCTTTTAAAAAAAAACAGAGAATTTACGGAATGACACGCAACAATATTGCCAACAGAGTTGCCAGATCGCGGGCGCAGCCTAGGACACACGCTGGTCATACCATATTTTTCTCGGATTGAATATTGTTTACATTGGAAATGTCTCTGAACAAATAAGATGATCATGTAAATGGAGCAAGTCTTCGTGAATTACCAGACACTGAACGTAGGGTTGAACGATACCAAAGGGCTTCTGCGGTGATAGTTTGGGGTGCCATATCGTCAAAAGGCAAATTACCCCAATTGTTAGTAGACAGGGTCATGAAAATAAACAAAGAGAATTACTTACAATACGTTATCAAAGGCCACCTACTTCCCTGTGCTAAGACACTTTTTGGAGAGGAAAGTTGTTGTTTTCAACAGGCTGTTCAGCAGTGGTGTAAGCTAAATTTACCATGTTTTATCAGTTTCTCTGCTTGCCTCCTTATCTGAACCAACTAAACTTCAGTATACGGAAACACATGCTAGGAAAACTGGGCGACTTGAAGCACATATGTTTTGGGCTCAATTAACGTTTGGTTGAGATTTACCGTGCCCTTCGGTTCAGAAAGTGGTATGGCCGAGTCGGTCGCGGCAGATTTCATGTGTGAATAGACTGTCACATCAAGTTTCAAAAGTGCCTCAAACCAAATGGACAGCCATTAATGATCCCTTGAAGATGCGATGGGGGATTATTCCTTGATATTCCAAAATTTAGCACGGAGTCAAATGTTTCTCGTCTTCTTGAATTAACGTGATAGAATTGAGTAAACGAGTGGAAATTAATCGGGAATGATCTCTCATACGCATCCGTCGAACCATTCACAATTGTTGAAAATCCAAGCATATGGATTGAATTGTAGATCTATTGTAATGACAATGTGCATTTTTCATTTATCCGATTCATGAACAATAATATTCATGGTCGGAAATAAATTTTAGTGTTATTTAATATTATTGTATTGTAGTTTTATGGTTATTTTTATCCGGGTAATGCTTTTCTCTCTCTCTCCTGTTTCTTTCCCATCCCATGATCGCGTGCAATACCATATGAAACACCATGAAGATAACCTGGATAGTACATCAAATGCAGCAATAACTAAAAACCTACTAAATATTAAATAACATATAACGGGGAAAGGGAGGGACCATCAGGGCACCCAAGTAAAACGATTTGGATAGGGAGCATGGGACTGCCTTCTCCCTATTGTTAACATGTCGTGGAACGAGGGCTGGCTCTTCGACTCCATCTACTGGGTTTATTCTGTCATCATCATCATCATTTTACGTTTGGTTGAGATTTGGGATCGAATGCCGGGAAAGGTGGTGCGTGCGGCTTGCACCAAATTTTGAAAAGCATCTTTGAGTTGTGATTAAATTTAAAGGAGAAAAATTTAAACGTCACTAAACACAATGTAAGTTTAATATTTTGACTTGTTACTTAAAGTGCAATGAGTGAGAAATGCAATCCTGTTTAAGTTATATTGCAATTCTTAAGTATTTCTGTAGAAACTACCATTTTGAGGGTTAAATTAAGCGCTTACACCAACAAATTTCACCTGACGATAAATACGTTGGATTTTACCGTGCCTGCGACTGAAGTCAACCATGGTGGGGTTGATATACATATGAGGTCTGTCAAATATGCCACAAATGTTGGAGGTTGTACCATAAACGTTGTAAACTTGACTGAAATTTCATGGTTGTTTTTAAAATAGCCATAGTCGGGTAAAATGGTAGTTTTTAATGCAAAATTATATTTTTCAGTGTATGCTTTCCCATGTCTGGATAATGCTTTGTTCAGACCACAGACTTGTAACATAATACAAGGGTGTTTTGAAAATTATCTACAAGAAAAATGTCATCAAGAGAGCCTTGCATTATGTTACAACGCTGTGTTATGAACAAAGCATAAGTTTCCATTTAGCTGGACGGATTTATTTTTGACTCAAAAAATGAGCTTCAGAACAGCGTGTGTCTTCCCACAAATGGTCCTAGGACTCTCTCTTTCATACTGCAGAAAGAATGCCACTATGTTCAACAAACGATTCAACTAACAGAGTGCAAAATAATTTTTTTGTGTGTGTAGTAGGTGGGTGCATCAAATTACATTCAATGAAAATCTCGTGAAATATTCAAATAGACATGACAAAAACTCGCTTCTTTTGCTCAGGACACACCCTCCATATATGTGATAACAATCAGATAAGTTTGATATACAAAGGGAATGTTATTAAAACAATAGGCAAACATAAAATGATACACATAATGAAATTTATTTATAAACTCTTTCTCATATCATGTGATATAGAAGTTAATGATCTTACCTAGCATTTGTCTGACATGATGATGCATGCCATACTCTTCGTCTGATCCTTCTGAAAGATGACACGTGGATTGGTTTGATATTGGCGTATTTTTGTTGGGTTTTTTTAATTTCAGTTCAGTGTTTTCAGTGTGCACGTTGTTGTTGTTGTGGTTGTGGTTGTGGTGGGGGAGTATCATTTGGAAAAAAGCGATTATTTTCTAGGTAGGTGAGCAATAAAAACAATTGATCGGAATTGTTCTGGATGTTGTTTCGTGTTGGTATTGTCTTTTCGGATTGTGATTTTGGTTGAGCCGAAAATGATAAAATAACAAAAAAAAATCTAACTTAAACTGGTACCACGTGACAGAGGCGTGTAGCGGTGGGTGTCTTTCGTATCGTGTCTTTTCAGATTTCAGCTGAAGGATGTCCTTTGCTACACAAAACAAAACATGTGGCAGCGGTTTGCGTCCATATGCATAGTTTGAAGCCAAAATAAGAAAGCTTGAGCAAAATGAAAATTTCCGGTGGGAAACATTGGAACGTGTTGAACGCAAGCCAAATCAGGAATCGCAGCAGTCCTTGCACCAATACCCCTCTCCCTTTGGTTCGGGTTTCAAAAATTTCTAATTGTTGGCAAACAAGTTAGAATCGAGTTAGACTCTCCTCTCCTTTGGGAATGCACTTTCCGCCGGAGGAGCTGTACCTAGAAATCGTAACACCAATATTTGTAGGTTATGTTCGTTTCCGCTTAGGTTTGCTTAGATCCTACATTGATAAAAACGGCATGAAGAAGGTACATTCGATAGACTATAGAGAGAACTTTTTGTATGTGTGTTTTTTTTTTTTGAATAACAAAGTAGCCATTACAGAAATCTTTACAGCACGCTGCGTTTACATACTCAACTGTAGTGGTAGCTTACTTGGATGTTGGTTTGTAGCAACTAATTACACGCACGCACACGTATTCTCAAATGGACAAAATTTACGCACACTGAGATCGAGGAAAAAGAACTTCAACTGCGAAATTTTTGTTAAAAATGGTTGTTACATGAGATGAATTATCGGGGGATGATGAAATCAAAATGGCGCTGCAACAATATAAACATATGAAATGCGTTTACAACACTGCCGGAAGCTGCGGTTCAAGATAACATGGCGTAGTTTTTCTATGTTCAAAGCTTTGGTTCCTAATTTTGCTTGTCGAAAGATACTGATCTTTTTTTTTTAATTTAGCTATAAATTTGAATGAGACAAATGTTCGAAATCAATCAAAAGCTATTAATTCCATTCAGAAAGAACATCGAGCAACTACATCTAACCAATTAGTGCTAACGTTACATTTAGACAGATAGAAAAGGCGGCAGAAAACTGAAGGATTTTACTAAATCAAAAACCGAAACAGACGTGATTCTTTTTTTCAATACCGAACAATAAAATGGTGAGATATGTGCAATGATAAATTTTTTTTTGGGTTTTTTTTGTTTGTTTATTTATAAAAAAAAAATTATTGAAATCGTCCGAATTTGGTGCAGAGAGAGAGAGAGAACAGGAAAACGAGGACGAGGAAAGAATCCGGAAAAGATTTTCCGACAAACATCCGGTGGGTGTGTTTAATTGGTGTCGGAACAAAACAAAACGAATACGGTGGACACGGACGGGGACGGAGAACGTCCGGCTCGGATCCACAGTGAAAAGGCTAGCTACCTGAATTCAGCTCACGCACTAGCGAACTCATGGCCGACGAGACCGAGTCGGCCGCGTAGTGCAAATCGTTCCGTCCGGAAGTGCCAGCACCGGCATTGCCCGACGATCGGCCCATCGAATTATGGACTCCATCTGTAAAGGGGTAGGGTTGGAGGTAGTTTTGATGGGATGAAAATGATTGATATGTCGGTTATTGTTTTGGTGCGAGGTGACCCCTGGTAGTGTAGTTTATATGAACGCATAGTTTAAATGCAAAAGGAAACCTGAGAGAGAGGGTGTTGTGAGGTAAATTCGTTTAAACACATACATTTTTGAACAATTTTTATACTGAACGGTTCACAAATTGTTCAAAATAGATTCAAATGATACATTCTTGGAACAAAAACACAATTTCAACGAAATGGAACAACCATTTGGAACCAAGTTAACACGTTGCCTTCGGTGATCGATAGAATTGTTTTGATTGAAATCGGTGGGCTTGAGAATTCATGAAATGTCTCTCACAACCAACCGGTGGCTTCTCTGGAACTGATATTCTAGGATAGTTTCCTGTAGAGCCTTGGGTAGCCATAAAATATGTAGGCAGGAACAAGTCGTATGAACATTAAAGTTAGGGTTCCTCCTGTAGGTGTTTTGTGGCTGGTGCCAGAGATTTGTTATTAGATACTTATCAGGAAGCGAAAGTCGCGTCCACTGGTTTTGGAGCTGCAGGCAATGACGCAGCGGCAGCGGCTGAATAAGATGGTCAACTCGATTTTTCCGGCGAATCTCGTGGCGATGGTGATGGACGACGTGACCTATCTCACCCTGGATGGAAGTGAGCTCCGAGGTGAAGTTCATTTCACACACCAAGTTCCCCAAGAAGACGCTGCTGTGGCTGACAATCAGCGAAAAGGAGATGTCAAAGCCGCTCTTCCGATCTGGCCGTGAACGGGGACATTTATAGTACGAAATGCCTGCCGGAAGTTGCGTCGTTCATCAAGACGCGGTGTTATGACCGGATCTGGTGTCGACCCACTACTCGAAGCGATCTTTAGAGGAGATGGAGCGGCTGAATATCGATGTGGTACCCAACGTCCCCCATCGAGAATTTCTGGGCTAACCTGAAGCGTAAGATCTACTCCAACAATTTTGTCGCGAAAACTGAGGAGGAATTCGTAAATGAAATAAAGAAAGAACTCAAAAACATGCCTACACGCATGTTTTCGTCCGCCTTGGCGAATGTTCCGGTTAACTGCCGGAAGGCCGCTCGCAAGGGCGTAGATTTTTTTGCAAATAAGCTTAAATAATTACCTTCCATGGGAAATTTATCAAAAGCAATTATCTGTCTTAGCTTTTTTTATCACCATCCGAAAAAAAGTCCATTTTTTTAATGCAAACGTTACACTCATAACGAACGAGAGTATTTCATGTTTGGTAGGACTTCTGAACTTACAAAGTACTTCCTTTGGGAGTCTGTTAAGATTCACTTGAAATCCGATGCTTAGTAGTGCTCCAATAAACTCCGAGGATCTTGAAAGATTCGTCATCCTCCCTTGGAATCCTCCTGTCATCCTTGATTCGTCATCAAGTAGCTTCACCTTCTCCGTATCCACTCTGTATTGAGGTATTGTTGCTAGTAATTCCTTGGTACTCGAACAGAACTTGGTAATGACGAAACCGCCTTCGTCGTGTGCCTTTATAACCAGATCCACGGTGTTCTTTGCATTTTCAAATGAAGTGAAACTATCCTCGTAATCATCGACGTTGGGTTGAAGCGAGAAGATACTTGGTCTTCAGTCGTTCTGCATTGTGGTTCTTCGCTGCTTGCGCACATGATGGCGAGCACGTTGAGCCGAATGTCATCGCTTGCTTGACATACACAGCTGGATATCGTTTTTTATTGCATTCGTGCCATCTGAACAGCCTTTCGAAGAGTTACTTGGCTGAACATTTCCTTCAACTCCAACATCCACAACATCCTTGTACTTATTCATGGCATAACCTCATTATATCCTGAGTACAGCTTTCATGACAACTTCGAAAATGTTTATTATGACTTCAAACATGCTGACTACGAGAGAATAAACAACTTTTTCGTCGACGTGGACTGGAACACGACTCTTGCAAACGGGGATGCAAATTTTGCTGCTTCGACTATGTGCTGTATTCTACTTTACGCCGATCAATTCGTGCCTAACAAAATCAACCGTAAGCTTCCCAAACCTGCCTGGTCTAATTCTGACCTCAAACACTTGAACAGATATCGCACCGATTCCACGAGGGCAAACTACGCTCGCGCCAACGACGATTACAAGTACCTCAATAACAGCTTGTACAACGCCCATCAGTTTCAATTGCAGAGTCGTCTCAAAACGAACCCGAAAAGCGTCTGGCGGTTTGTGAACGAACAACGGAAAGAAACTGGCTTACCCTTTACTATGACTGATGGCACTCTTGAAGCTGACACTATCGTGGATATCGCCAGCTTGTTCCGTACGCAGTTCAGCAGTGTCTTCTGCGACGAAATTCTGGACGCCGAGAGCCTCGAAGCGGCTACTAGCAGTGTTCCCCGCATGTCTGTATTTGGCTCTGCTTTCACTATTCATAGTGATATGGTGATTTCAGCCGGGAAGCAGATGAAAACTTCAACTGGATGTGGTCCTGACGGTATTCCATCAATTGTCCTGAAGCGTTGCCTAAACACGCTTGCTGCGCCCCTGGCTACGGTGTTCAATTTGTCTGTAACTTCCGGCGAGTTTCCTGAATGCTGGAAAGAGTCATTTGTATTCCCAATACACAAGAAGGGATGCAAACGGTCCGTCGCCAACTATCGTGAGATTGCTGCACTAAGCTCTGTATCCAAGCTATTTGAACTAATTGTTCTCCAAAGACTGGTCAATGACTATTCACAGACTATTTCTCCGACGGCGCTCGACGGCGACCAATCTAACCAGTAGTTTACATCATGCGCGAAATAGAACGCGCAAGTCATCAAGTAGACGCCATTTTACACAGATCTCTCTGCGGCCTCTCGATAAAATGAACCATCAGATTGACAATTCTAAATACGGCAATATGGGGGTTCACGATCAACTGTTGAACTGGCTCCGTTCATACCTGACTGACAGGACAGCACTATGTCCGTGAAGATTGCCGATTACGCTTCATCTAGCTTTCCGGTAACATCCGGTGTTCCTGCAAGGCAGCCACCTTTGGCCCATTCCTTTTCCTGCTATATATGAACGACGTGAACTTGGTCCTCAATAGCCTTGGAAATTATCCCCACGCAAGGAGACTCCGAAGCTGTACTACGTTATAAAACATGTCCGGAAGACGCCCACTTTCTTCAGCAGGAACTGCAAGTGTTCGATAACTGGCGCCGAATCAACAGAATGTCCTTAAATGTATCCAAATGCTCAATTATCTCCCTTCGGCCGA
>JASCZW010013581.1:0-25171 GCA_034211315.2 Aedes japonicus | reverse complement strand
GACTGTGAGAACTTGAAGTTATTACGCAAATTTAAACGAAGGCTCCAGGATGGGAAAAAGTCAGGGAAAAAAGTTTCCAGAACATCAACTTTTGGTGTATTTCTCAAAATTTTAATGCTGGCGGGAATAAACGTATTCTGATTATATAATCTGATTTTTGAGGTGTTTTAAAAATGTTCAGTTCCTAAAGCTAATATTACACTGTTTGACAATACGCCAAATATTTGTCTCGTTAAGTTTTGCCAAATAATGCTGTTTGCAAAGTTGTTTGTCCACGCTATCACACTTTGATTATTTTTGGCAAATGTTTTACTCAAAATTGTTTGGCCAAATATGTCAATCGATTGTTTGAACAACTGTCGCCAAATATGTTTGATTACGTATTATACTGTTTGCAAATGGTTGCATATACACGGAGAAAAAAGTATATTTAAATCAATGATATTTCATCTAAAATCAACATATATTTTTGGATTAATTTTGTGATAACCCATGTGCATGATTGTAGCAACCATACATTTCAAGTTGATTTAACTAATATATGCTTGAATCAACTTCAGAATATGGTTGATTCAAATATACTTAAATATGCTTGGGATTAGATAATTTTTGTGTGAATAAGATTTTTGGTTCTTAAATCGTTGAGAACGAATTTGGCATCACATAATTTGGAATCTATCAAAGACTGGTTTTGTTGATATTTTTATTGTTCCAATAATCAACATGTAACTAGCGATTTGAAATTTGTTCACTGTTGTAGAACCCCTAGTTCCGAAGTACACCTTGCTATACAGTCTTGCGCTTTTTAGTACCTTTCGGTACTAGTATCTATCTAGGCTTTGTTTTGATTCGCTATGTTATTTTGACAGAATATTTGAGGGTGTGTTGGTGCGAGTTACGTTAGTAGGGGCGAATCATTAAGCTTGGCACCGAGCTTGGTACCGGTGTGTTAGTACTTTCTGAGCAAAAAAATCCATTCATTTTCTTCAAGACTATCCGCTTGCTGATAGTACTGTTAAGCCCAACAAACTTACACATTCGAATATTCATCTTCTCGTTTACATGATGCAAGTTAATAGGGGCACATCCATTAATTATGTCACGCAAAAAGTGTTTTTATATCCCCACCACCCTCCCCCCTTGTCAGGTTTTTTGTATGGACCTTCAATTTTTTTGTTTGGATTGTCACGTTTTCCCAAAGCAGCAAGAAAGTCCCATAAATTTCAGATAACCCTCTTCAATTTCAGAGAACCCAGGAAATTCAGGGAAGTCCCCGAAACTACAGATAAATCCTCAAAACTTCGGAGATCGATTCATTGAACTTCAGAAAAGTCTTCGGAACTCAAGATCATTGATATGCTGCAGGTCTTTGAAATAATTTCTAAACAACATAACATAACTGGTAACATTAAAAATATCAGAGATACTGGACTTGAATGGATGATACATACAAGGCCTAGAAAAAAATCCTGATCGTTGTGAAGTTTTAAGAAAATATTGAATGAACTTTTCTTAGATCTTTCATATCCTTTAGCTCTATGAAATAATTGCTGAGCGATTTGAATCATGAAGCAACATCTGACAGGTGTGATTTGAATTGATGGTTAATCATCATCTTGGTTTCATGACGTCCCTACTGGGACTTAACGCCTTCATCTAAGTTGAGAAACTTAGTATTCTAGATGTACTTTCTCAGTTATTAAATTTAAGTATAAGCCACATCCAACATGGGTTTGCTTTGTGGCTGTGCCTTTGCCGACTGAGCTAAGGGAAGAAATTGATTTTGCTGAATTTGCTCATGTTTGCCACTCAAGAATTTCCAGAGTGTCAAATATATTATTTGTTATATATATTTAACAAGGGTATCACACTATTTGACAAATTACTAAATAATTGGAATGACAAACACAAACCGAACATAGCATTATTTAGTCAAATATATTTGGCGATCACACGTTGGTCAAATATATTTGACCAAATTTGCCAAATATTTGGCGTTTCGTCAAACAGTGTGATCTCAGCTTAATGCTGATCTTCGTAAAAGCATCCGGTCTCGAGATATTTTCATTTTAATTTTGTCATATTCGAATAATACACGAAAATACGAACGTTTCATAAATTATTCACGATTCTCCAGTAACCACAATACGTTTTTCGAAATGTTTGTTAAGTTTCCTACAACTTTCTCTCTTTGACAGCAAGCCGATTGGCTGAACGGTCAAAAAGATATGGGGTAAAATGGTTCAAACAGTATGTTCAAAATTTTCGTTTAACATATGCCTATTTTGCTTCTTATTGTATACTTTACACATTGTGTGTAAAAACTTGAAGCTCTAACGTCAGTTTTTGAGAAAACGTCAGGGTGGAGAGATCTAAAGAGAAAAAAGTGTCTCTAAGCTCAACTTTTGAAGCATTTTTAAAAACTCAACTATTTGCCAAAACAAACGTGTTTCGATGTTGCAGTATATTTCCAGCACAAAATACGGCCTTTCTATAAATTATTCACGGTTCTCCAGCATCACAAAAATACCTTTTTTGCAATTGGCGTTTAGTTTCCCACAACTCACTTGTAGCCAGCAAGACGATTCTATAAACAGGATAAGAAATAGGGGAAAATGATTGAAAAAACTTTTCTTATATTTTAGTTCACTCGTATTTCTAATTTATTGTGGATCCAGAAAAAAATATTTTCAAAAGCTAACCGGCTTGGACAATTTTAACATTCACGGAGATAACAATGTTTCGATCTTGAAGATGTGTTGTATAATAGTTGTTCGAAGTAAAATTTCGTATCATTTTGGAAAGCATATTTTTTTAGACTATGTAGCATCAATTCAATATTTTCGTGAATGGTACAGACAGAGATGGCATTTCGAACTAATGTTACGCCGATGCGTGAGATTTGTACCTTCGCAGAGGATACAACCATAACTCACCTCAGATAAAGCAAAGTGCTCTTTAAGTCAGTGGTAAATAGACAGAGTGGAAGTGTGCGCCTGTGATGGGATGGTTTGGAGTGAGTGAAACACTCTCTTTTAAACGACCGCTCTCACGTGCTCTCATTTGTCTTCGTCCACGTGCTCTCGCCTTTGATCGCTGCAGCGTACACTTGTGCGAGCACCCGCCAGTACTCTTTTTGTGATTCGCTGGTGCGATTGGTAGTAAAAACGTCGTTGGAGTTATAGAAAATGTCCGAAAAAGGAAGCGCGGAGAAAAAATCTTCTTTCTTCCTTTGTAATGTAGCTTCAAACCGAATTTGCAATCACTGCTGTATATTAGTAGAAGCGTCACGCCTGTGAGCTCAGTGGGATGCACACGTCAGGGAACTTATCTTCATTCGTTTCTGTGAATTAGAGAGCTCTTCTTCTCACTCTAGAGCGATCGAGTGTAGTGTGAAACCATTTTTTTTCCACTCACATGCACTACCCGCATGCAAACACGGGAGTGAATATAAACAAGAGAGAAGAGCTCTCGTTGAGGTAGGAAGAGTGTGTGGAAAGTTTAAAATCTCTCTCTACCACACTGAGGATATGGACATCACTGGGTACAGACACAAATATTATGAGAACCTGAGCTGCCAAGTAATTAACATTGCTTTGGCTTTAAAGCTACAAACGAACTGAAGCCAATATTTGTCTCACTAATCTCTTTGGAGCCATTATAAGCCTCACAAAGTGAAAACCTTTTTTGCACCTGCTGTCGCTTACCATATTTTCTTACTGAAACGAAGTCTTTTAGTCCTGGCATGGCTCTGCTTATCTGGTCACTGTCATAAAACTCCAATGTCTCATTTCTTACTTCCGGCGTCAAACCTCTTCCTATCCTTTCGTTGGGGGTAGCCAATACTCATTTGACTTCCGCTATACGACGAGCCTGCTTGACAATGTATTCGTGTGTGTTAAACTGTTCCATTACCGTCCAAAATTACTGTGTAAATTTTCAAAAGCTAACCTTTGAAACATCAGCGCTGCCAAGTCTAGGTTTCACCAAACTTAAATTGACAGACTATGAAGCACGCAAGTGGCGCCATCAACATACGAGTCACCAAAACTAACGGATAAAAGCTGTTGTTTTAAAATTGCAGTTATAGAAATTTACACACGGAGGGCACTTAAGGGTAGTTTTGATAACATAGAATATCCCAAGATTTCTCATTATATCGGTTGACCTTCAAAAAGACTCACATAATTTGGCCAAATAAATATTGTTACTTTGTTAAGTCCAATAAGCTGTAGATTTCAAGCTACAATTCAAAACTTAAAATCTACAGCTGTAGATTTCATGTTTTGAATTCCGGGAAAGTTTTGATAACCTAGAACATCCGAAGATTATCTCAAAATGTCTGTTGTTCTTTCAAAATATTCAATGAATATGTTTCAATACACATCGTAGCTTTGCATAGCCCTGAAAGCTTTTGTTACAACTGTATGTCCTATGTTCTGATCTCAAGGATTGCTTGGATCATGTCATACTGCTTTATAATATGTTTTGACTTTAAGAGTGTTAATTCAATATGTTTGAATATTTTTTTTAACTTTGGATGACCTAGACCATCCCAAGATTATCTTCTTGTGTATTTTTACGTTCGAAAATATTCACTGAATACACTTGAATACGTGACGTTACATTGTATAGCTCAAAAAACTACTGTTACTATCGAAGATTGCAAGTTTTGAAATCTAGGACGGTTTATAAAGTTATAAAAGGACGGTTTATAATTTTATAAAATAATGACTGTTGAGCTTCCGAAAGGTTCAATGAATACGTATGGTCACCATGTATAGCTCAAAAACTACTTTTACAACTGTAGATCTTATGTTTTGAACTTAAGGGCAGTTTGGAGTACCTAGAATATCCCAAGATTGCGGTATTTTGTATGTTGGTCTTCAACACTAATCAATCATTATTGTTAAATACATATTGTCCCTTTGCAAACTCTAAATACCGACTGTTAAAACTGTAGATCATATGTTCTAAACTCAAGGACAGTTTGGATGATCTAGATCATCCCCGTGTATCTCATGATGTTTTTTTTTTCACATTCGCAAATTTTCACTGAATATGGTTGAATACGTAGTGTAACTTTGTGTAGCCCAATAAGCTACAGTTACTACTGTAGATCATAAGTTCTGCACTCAAGGACAGTTTGGATGACCTAGAACGTCATAAAGTTATCAAATAATGACTGTTGACATTTCAAAAGGTTCATTCAATATGTTTGAATACATATCATATCATTATATAACCCTAAAAGCTACTGTTACAACTGTAGATCTGATGTTTTGAACTCAAGTACATTTTGGATGACCTAGAACCTCTCAGAAAGATACAAAATATATAACGTTTATCAACGAATATTTAATAATACGTATGCATATGTACAATATTCTAAAACCACGCTTTACACTATTAATAAGGCATTTATGTTTTCTTCCAGAACTTCTTCATGTTCAGGATGGTCTAGGTCGTCAATTAGGTCAACTTATATACGTTTTATTTTTTCCAGATAGAAAAAAATATGGAAAACAAATTTGCCCAAGACAGCATACACTTTTATTCAGTCTGTGTGATTTTATACAGCCATTATTCTTTTGGGGTCACATTTGATCCCTCAGTGGCCTCCTGAAAGTTTCTAAAAATAAAGACTAATAAATAAAGACTAAATCAACTACATTTGTGATTTTTTCAATAGTATGTAGCCCGAAATCAACAAATGTTCTCTATTGAAATTGATGCATAGAAATATTTCCGATGAATTGGTGCCAAATTTTTTGAATTCTTTTAAATACTAACGCTCAAAACCTGACCACTTTTCTTGACGGTCGCAATGCAATTTCTTTAAATTGTACCAAAAACAACAGGAAAACAAAAACGTAGTCGTACGTCAAAAGTCTAGTTTGTAGAACTCGTTTATAAAGTTTTGCCAATGCCTCAACCTACCATCCATTGCATCCAGTGAAAGATCCAAGTATGTTGTGAAAATCGCCAAGTTGCTTCCGATTCATGTCAGCTATGATCTTCGTTTTGACGAATGGAACTTGTTAAAACGTTAGGTGCTGACCTTTAGTACAGATTACTCAACCATGAGTATTGGAACCAGTTGTTTACTAAGAAAACGGCTGTCGGTGAGCCTAAATACCCTCAGGTTATTAAGGTAGTGAAAACAGTTTCACATAGCAACGGCTCAAAAAGGAATGAGGAGCAAGATATGTCAGAAGTAATCATGCTAAGAAGGTCATGCTTGAAGGCGTTCCAACCGTGCGTATAGACCCACACAAAAAACCTAAAAGTCATACTGCATCTCGAGAACGGAGGCTCTTACGAAGGTCATCATGAGAAGCTTAAATTTTTTTGTAAATACTTCAAGAATCAGATTATATACACAGAAAAAAATAATGCATTTGTAAAGCGTGTAAAATATCTCCTCGTTCAAATCCAAGCTAGAGAGGGCGTAAACAACGAAATTGTTTGCAACTTTTCATGTGCCATACAACAATATTGGCAATCTTTCATACAACAGGCTGGATTCAGGCGTTATCTGGCTTAAATTTACATGAAATATCCCATTATTTTATGGCAAATCTAGCATTCCCTTTATGTGCATTATATAACGCAGAATATTCAATGTTTCTCTATATCTGTGTAATCAGAATACGATTATTCCCGCAAACATTAAAATTTTGAGAAATGCACCGAAAGTTAATGTTGAAGAAACTTTTTTCCCTGAAATTTCTCCATTCTGGAGTCTACGTTTTAATTTGCGTAATAACTTCAAGTTCTTACAGTCAAATTTTTTTTTTTTAAATCAATAAATCGTTTTTTGAGATATTTAAATTTTCATGGTAATTGTAGATTTTTTTCAAAAATTTTTTTCTCAGTTTATATTTTTTTCACAACCTTCACACATAGGGTCACAATTTGTTCCTAAGCAGTTTTTTTGTTTTCGAGCAACACATCACTAATTGAAATGCTATTCAGAATGCTTACGCCCTTTTTGAAACTGACTCTTGAGTAGATTTTCTATGTTAGCGCGGAAAATGCTCAAGCTTGTAGTACACTGTTTGTCCAATTGCCAAATATTTGTCATAGGCAGATAGGCATCTGACAAACATCTATGATATCTGTCAGCTGTCTAGCTGCCTATGCCAAATAACGGGTGGCAATTAAAATTTTGGATTTTTTTCGAGGCCTCTATGCTCAACAACAAACGAGCTCAGAGAGAAATAAGAGAAGAGAAGAGAGAAATGCGTTAGCTCATTCTCTCCTCTTTCTGCTGATATTTTCTGTTTTGTTTATGCTTGCTCAGTTTTGCTCAAAATGCCGTCGAAACAAGAAGTATTTCGCGAGCGCGTTGTACAGTTCTACGAACTGCACAGAAATCTCGGCAAAACGTATACGGTACAACATTTTAAAAGCGAAAATGTTGCGACTTCGACTGTTTACCATATCCTAAGATCCCCAACAACTGCTCGCAAGCAAGGTAGTGGAAGACCAGCCACAATTATGGACGCAAAAGGACTTCGTTCTCTTTCTCGTGCCTTCAACAACAAGGATTCACTGAGCCAACGGGATGCCGCAAAAAAGTTCAACTGTTCTCACCAGTACATCTGCAAAACATTGAAAAGAGTCGGAATAAAGTGCCGGAAGAAGACACGAGCCCCGGAATATACTAATGCACAGATTTCAACGCTGAAATCCCAATGCCGTTGGTTGATTAAAAATTATTCCAGAAAAAGTTTTGTTTTGGACGACGAAAGCTACTTCCCTCTTTCGAAGACGCAGATTTCCGGAAACGATCGATACTATTCAACGGATAGTTCTACTACACCTCCGAACATAAAATATAAGTTTAAACATAAGTTTGAACAGAAAGTGATGCTGTACATTGCCATTTCCGAGAAAGGCATTTCTAAGCCATGGTTCAAGCCCTCTGGTTTGGCAATCAATCAAGATGTGTACCAGAACGAATGTTTGAAGAGAATTTTGATCCCGTTTCTACAAAAACATCATGCTGATGGATAATACGTGTTTTGGCCGGATAAAGCGTCATCGCATTACGCCATAAAAACACAATCGTTCCTGAATACCCATTCGATCCCATTTGTACCCAAAAACCACAACCCGACAAATCTGCCTCAGTGTCGCCCAATCGAAGATTTCTTCGGGGTTTTGAGTTCCTTGGTGTACAAAAATAACTTGAGAGCCACGAATTGCAAACAGTTGATTGGTAGAATCAAGAGATGCATTCGCAAAGTTGACATGGAGGCTGTACAACGCTCCTGTTCCGACATCAAACGGAAGCTTCGCCGAACATCCGATTACGGACCGTTTTCAAATGTTCACTAATTTTTTTTCAACAATGGACAATGTATCTTTTATTTGAACAAATCAGATCTTTTTCAACTATGTTTGTCTTTTTTTGACAGCTTGAGAAAGAAATTCCAAAATTTTAGTTTCCACCCGTTATTTGGCTATTGGACAAACAGTGTACTACAAGCTTCAGTCTCCTAAGCCAAAACGCGTAAGCAAAGTTTCATTCAAATAAAAAAATTTCGAAAATAATTTACCACATTTCTAGGTCATTTCGCCTGGAGACGCTCTAGAGAGACAATCGTAACTACAAGCCAATGAATGTAGTATGAAGTTCACGTCATGTGCACAAGCATTGCGGTAAACCGCAGCTCTACTGGCAATGGAATTGATTTCCCTATTTTCACTTTTCTTGGCTCAGCAGAGAATTGGCACAGCTATTGGCAAACGGAAAATGGCATTCTGATGTTTGCCCCTACTAGGGTGGAGCGCCCATTTTCGTCAGTAGTCAGTAGGGACACAAACAGTGCCTTCTTTCCGATGATTGGGACAAGCAATTCGTTCGTCCTGTCGAAGGTTGTACACACGGATTATCCAAAGCTGACAACAGACGACGTTCGTTCGTTCGTTCGCAGCAGTGAAACGCCAATAGACAACGGATATTGGAAGCAACCCTGACCTTGGATCCGACCGGGAGATTATCGTACTGTTTTGTTGTTCGTTGTTGTGTTTCACTTGCACAGTACTACCGTTTGTTTTTAGCCTACGGGTAATTGAATTTCCCGCGCCATCCGTCTTTACCAGGGGTTCATGTTTCGGCACAGTCTCTACCAAGGCTGGCTGTTTGTAAATTTGCTGCCGTCACGATACCCTTGAGAGTTTTCTCATGTCGATGTTTGAAGGGCAATTTCAGTACCCACAGTATAGAATGTTTCCAACGAGATTTGAATCTCGAGCATTCCAGCAGTATTGCACATAACTTTGCCACGAACATCGAAACTATTTGCTTTTCAGATCACCCTAAACTATTTCAATGTCAGAGCCGGAATGATGTCACGTTTTCAAGTTATTCTCCACAAAAGGCCGAACGTGGCATTCCTCGTAGCATTTTTCATTGAAGTCAGCTCCAGTAGCTCTCTCCGGGTTGGCGCAATACATATTACCATACACAGTTGTTCATGATGACAGAAGAACCTCTAGCAGCCGGTAGAGTGTTCTTTGTGCCTATGGAAATTTTTTCACATACCGTATGACGTCAGCACTCGATTTCTCCCCATTATTCTTATTGCCCAGCCGAGTGCCGCACTACTGTTTTCGTTCAATTAACGGACGGCGGAAGCCCCGGTTTGCATATTTCTATGAACGTACATCGACTTCCATTGTCGGTGCGATGTTCTCTTTAATGAAACATTTGCAGATATGTAGATCGATAAAGAGGGCTGTTTGGGGTTGCATTGAGGGCGGGGTGGTGCCTGGTGGAAGGCTCGAAATAAATATACTGCTGGTCTGGCGGTTCATGGCAATTGCAGCTAACACTTTTGCCCGGCGAAGTGCATATAAAGGGCTTTTGATCTAGTTTCCGCCTAACTAAGCACCCCGGCGCTCTACATCTATTATACGAACGGAGTTGAATACAAAGTGGGATGATCTTAGAACAGGTAACTTCTCAATTGATTCACTTTTGCTAGGATATCCATGGATTTCATGAAGATTTTTAACGTAGAACTACGTTTCTCTTTTCTATACCGGGTGTAGTTGCAAAATTTTAAAAAATGAGAGCGTTACCCGGATAAAAATATCCATACAATTACAATCCAATAATGTAAAATTAGCTTAAAATCTATTTCCGACCATAAATCTTACTGTTCGTGAATCAGATAAATGAAAAATACATATTGTCATCACAATAAATCTACGATTCACTCCATATTCTAGGGTTTTCAATAATTGTGAAACAATACAATTATTAGTAATTGACTCAAATTTGTTAGGAAACAAATGATTTTTTCTATAGTTAAGATACATAACCACCCCCGTTTTCTATTGTCGATGTCTTCATTTAAATTAGATTCTATTGTGGGAACAATAACTCCTATTGTCATCTTATCGTTGTGAATAATGCTTTTAATTGTACATTCTATAGATTCTATTGTAGGGTTACTATACATTTAATTGTAAACCTATGAGAATTTTTTTTTCGGTAGGCAAAAGTGTAAGATTTTTTAAATGCTATAAACTCTCGTTCGACTGATTTATACACAACTTTATCAGAAAAACTTCCAAATTTTGTGGGTTAAAATTTCAATTAAGTATAATATATGTATAATATATATGGGGTATAATTTAAAAAAAAATGAATTGCGACGGTCACGGAAACTGGTCAGGTTTTGAGCGTTAATATCTCAGTCGGTTCTCCAAAGATTGCACCAATCGATCGGAGATATTTCTACGCTTAGCTTCCAAGTTTTAAAATTTTCGATTTTTAACCTTAAAGTATTGAAAATAACGCTATATACACACTTGTATTTTTTTTACGGATTTCGGTTAAATTTTACAAATTCCGGTGAAATCATTACAAATAACTGTGAAATTTCACCAAAACCCATCAATCGGATTACCGAACGTTCAGCTGTTGAGAATTCGGTAAAATTTAACAGATTTCTGTGAAGAAAACCTAAGCGTTTGAGGTGATGTCTTATGATTACGGTTTGAAGAGTAAATTTGTTAAATGCACATTACTTTTTCTATAACAGACTTCAAATGTAAGTAAGGGGAATCTCATATGCAGTCAGAGATGCCATAATTACATATATGTCTCTAAATTTGCAGACTTTTCATGTTTGTTGCAGACTTTTTTTTATCGATGCAGACATTTAGCAGACATAGGGTATGTGTCCCTTGACTCAGCCTAGTATGCAACAATCGATTACATTGTTTATCATAACTCATAAAGTATTTGAGCTGGAAGCAAAATTTAACTACCTAAACACTTGCTAAGATATGTTCAATAAACCATCTGGTTGTATGTATCACGAAAAAATACACAACTCATTTTATAAAGTCAGAAACTTTCGAGAGATATGGATGTAAAATCGGTCTATAGGCATCAAATTGGGTCTATTCATGGATGCAAGTTCGTCCTATTCGATAGATTTGATATTGAATGTTGGCTATGCACGTTTTTTTCGATTTTCTGATACAAGGCGTTCCCAGCTGTATTCGCTTTACCCAACAAACAATTTTACTAACAATCAAACTATACTTAAACTGCAAAGAAACACTTAAGTGATTTTAACATATGATTTAGCGGTCATTCGGCAATAAAAACATTATTATTCACTCTACAAAGATTTTGTTACATTAGTTTTGTGTTAAGATGAGCCATGTGAAAAACATTTAACCAAAACTCGAACATTTGTATTGTAAATGTTACCAATAACAACATTTTTACTTCGCTTTCCATACAACAGGCCATAATTGGGAACCTAGAACAAAATATGTCCCTAACATTGGGTCTATGGTTTTTACGTTAAATCATTGATGTTTTACCTATGTGACCTGTTAGTTTCTAACGTGTAACTATTATCTGTGATCTTGGCTGCATTATTCGGTTTATAGTTTCAATTTCGGCAAATTTAGATCATTCGAAGAGCGTGTAGATAATCTGTTCAGCTTAACCAGTAAAGTTATGGTGTCGGAAAAGTTAAGGAAATTAAAAATTACGCGGAAGTGAACAATTATAAATTGATTAATAATGTCTCAATTGCTTTGAAATAGATCGGTCATATTGATAGCAACATGGTTTTTTTTATTATCGCCGAAATAATGACATATTTGGTACATAGACCGAATCAAGGAGCTAGGCTAACATTACATCCCGTTACCCTATTATTTATATTGCAGACTTTTACAAACATTTGATATACTTTTTAAATTTCAGATAAAAGTATTCTCTGAAGTTCTAATTTAAAGCGTACGAGGATCTGAACAGTATAGTAGATACGGTGATAAGCCTTGTTGACATATTTAAAGTATTCATAAAGCTTCTTACAGTATCTACTATACTGTTCAGATAATTATAATTATTTCTAAAGTAGTAATCCTTGAAGAAACGAAAGCGGTGGACCACTTGGCGACACAAAGGGCCCGAAAATAAGAAGCGGATAGGAAGGTTTATAAAAAAAACTTATCCATCCATCTACCACAAAAAAAAATACAATAATCTTCACTGCTATTGTCTTCTTGGTTACTGTCAAATTTCATATTACTGTTAGAGCGTTGATCATGTTGATCCATTGCCAATAAGTCACAACGTAAATCAAGTTTCACAACAATACAAATCATATATGAGAAATTTACTCTAAAAACCCGCATTAATCCACCGATGGTGAGACTGAACCCTTCTTACATTTCACCAGAATTACAAACTCAAATATGGGCAATATTGTACTGGATACGTATTTTCATCAGAAATTCCAAGAAGATTCAGAAATATTCAATATGCCATACATTCAGTTGATAAAATGAACTTTTTGTCAATCCTGAACGTATTGTTCAGGATTGAACAAAAATTAAAATATTTCCATTAATAGTCTTTAATGACCTGTGTATGTTAGTTATATAAAAGGGGAAATAACATAAATATTAGAAATTTCATATAATCAGTCCATAGCATAAATTATTAGACAATCCTAAGCGTCAATTTTGATTATCGATATGGATTCAAGATGCTTAATAAGTACATGTTCGTTGAAAATAGTAAATGGAGACTTTGTGTAATTTTCGAATATACTCGTTGCAGTTCAAAACCAGACCACTCGAGCCAATCGATGCTGCTCTAATTCTATACAGTCGCATAGTGTGGCTAGTCCACTGTATGTGCTATACAACGCGACAGATGCGACACAATAGAATGCAAGCGGCATCGATTGGTGTGATTGGTCTTGTTCGGTTTTGCACTGCAACGAGTATATTGTCATCTCACAATTATGTGCTCTCAGGTATTGTTTTGGTCATATCTCCATGAAGGATTATCCAATCATAATGAAATTTTGACCAGTTATTTGGAGATATCATAGCTTTGATTTGGCACCAACAAAACTAAAATCTGTACACAAATAGCTCAGTATGTAATCGGAGACTAAACTGTTTGATTACTATTATAATAGGCCTTCAAGTACTGTTTCGTTCATATCTTCGTAACGAAATGTCCGAATGAAAAAAAAATCAATAGCGTTCTATGGGAATGTTGTAGCTTCCATTTGCCGTCGACAGAACTGAAATCGGTTCACAGATGGCTGAGAAACCGATGTGACATTATTTGTAACGCACACACACACATACACACACACACATACACACACATACATACACACAGACATGTGCTCAGTTCGTTGAGCTGAATCGAATGGTATATGACACTCGGCCCTGTGGGCCTCGGATAAAATGTCGAGTTTTCAAGCGATCTTAATACCCTTCTATTGATGTAAGAAGGGTAAAAAGGGGTTGCTGAGTATTTTAACCAAGATGCAATTAACTCAACTAAACCACAAATATAAGCTTTAAAACTAATAAGGTACAGCTAGATAAGTCCATAGTGGGTGGATTAAAAAAATATTTATTTTTAATTTTTTAACGGGTGTCCACTAAAAAATGAGAATGATTTCAATACTTTTCCATCAGAACAAAAACGGCCGCATAGAAATGTCACTTTAGATGAATGAATCGTTGCACTCTCCAGAAAATTTTCATACACTCTTATTTCACTCTAACATGTTCAGTCGTGTTCAACATGCCGTCGAAACAGGAAGAACTGCGCGCGCGCGTTGTACAATTCTTTCAAGCGAACGAAGATCGTGGAAAAAAATACACGGTGGACCATTTTTGTCGTGAAAAAGTTCCGGTATCCACCGTATACCGTATCCTGGCATGCATGAGAGTAACCCGGAAGAAAGGTTGCGGCCGTCCAGCGAAAATAATGAATGAGAAAACGCTCCGCTCGCTGCGCAGCATGTTCAACAACAAGGATTCGGTAAGTCAACGGGAAGCAGCCCGAAAGTTCCATTGTTCGAAGTCACTCATCTGCAAGACGCTAAAGAAAGAAGGAATAGTGTGTAGAAAGAAAACCAGATCCCCAGAGTACACAGATGAGCAGATTCAAACCGTGAAATCCCAATGCCGCTGGATGACTCGGAATTACGGCGGAAAATCTTTCGTTCTGGACGACGAAAGCTACTTTCCTCTTTCGAAGTCTCAGATACCGGGAAACGACCGATTCTACACTAAGGACAAATCTACTACTCCTCCAAAAGTAATGTATAAGTTCAAGCACAAATTTGAATCGAAGGTTATGTTATACATCGTAATATCCGATAAGGGTATTTCGAAGCCGTGGTTCAAACCAAGCGGTTTGGCCATCAACCAGGAGGTGTACCAAAGAGAGTGTTTGCAGAAAATACTCATCCCATTTCTTAAACAACATCACTCGGATGGCAAATACGTGTTTTGGCTGACAAGGCATCATCGCACTACGCAAAAAACGCTAACGTTTTTGGAGAGCCAAAATATACCATATGTCCCAAAAGACCGGAATCCGACAAATTTGCCACAGTGCTGTCCTATCGAGGATTTCTTCGGTCTTTTGAGCTCCATGGTATACAAGGATAATTGAAGGCCAAGAACACCAAGCAACTTACCAACAGGATCAAAAGCTGCATCCGAAAAATCGATGTGGCTGCCGTCCAACGGTCATGTTCCAGCATAACGACTAAGCTGCGCCTCACGGCGGACCACGGACCATATGACAATATTCACTAAACTTAGTTTGAAGATTTAAGCTGACCCTTTTAATAAAATAAATCAGTTTGAACAAAACTTCACTGGTATTTTTTTCCTGACCCATTCTTTTCGTTCTCATTATTTAGTGGACACCCGTTATTTTTTATTTAGTTATTTTTTAATTTTCTTTAAAATAATCCGTTATATACTCGATACGCAAAATAACACTCAATACTCTATTAAGGGGGATATACAATTAGAATGACCAAAAAATTCAATTTTTTTTCTTGCATAAAAAGTTTGTAAATTACCCCTAGAATACGGTCCTGAAACCCTTTTTTTTTTTTTTCAAAATTCGAACTACAAGTGTTTCACGCGCTTTTTCGCCTTTTTTCGCTCAGCAGGTATAAAGGCACACTTAAAACTTTCAACGCGTTTTTCTCAAAACAGCATTTTCGGAGTTTATGCCGGTGATAACTCGAAAACTAATTATTCGCTTAAGTTGAAACTTATAGGATTTCTTTATTGTAGTATTACCTTCTATATAAATTAAAAATTATTGTAAAATTCATTTTTTTTTACTTTTTGTTTTATCTCATCTACAAATTGTAAATGTAATTAATGTTATGTTTTTGGATTAGCAGGTTTCAGATCAAAACTGCGACCAGGAGAGCCAGCACAAGCAAAATAAAACGACTTATTCAACTCTAACAACTCTTTTTTTGAAAAAAAAATATTTTTGTATACTACATGGATACACTTATAATTGTAAAAAGTTTCGATTGATTTGAGTAAATGAGTATTTTTCTCGTTCTAACTGTCTATCCCCCCTTAACAAGGTTTCATTGTCTTCGCTTCCATCAGAATCTGTAGAACTATCTTCAGCATCATCGCTTTATTATATACGTAGTAATATCCACGCTGCTTAAAAAAGTCATTCTCGGCAGATCAATTTCTTGATAATCACTTGGAGTTTGTTTCCAGATGCGACATCTTTGGATCTGACCAAGACAAAGATAGCCGCATCATATCCAGAAGGTTGTCTTCAGGAGGGGGAATCGAGTAAAGTGGATAATTTCCTGAGGTCAACCCTAAACGAGTCCATCATCATTCGATTCTCTGAACATTTTCACATAAGCGCAGTGCAAGTGAGAGTAATATTACTGGTGCCAATATTCAGAACAGAATGGTATATGAGTTTATGCATGAATGAGGGGAGAATCGGGTAAAATGGACCGCTTCCTGGCATCCGATCAAAGTAAAATTGGTTCCATTCAGTTCTCCATCTATTTTTTTTCAAATTCACAGTGCACTTGGGTCCAATATAGTAGCACCGAGTTTGATTAATGGGTAATAGGTCTAGGCTTCATCCAAAATGAGGGCAGAAACGGCATAAATGGGACACTTAATGTGGTCAACCCTTAATGAAACCTGCACCATTCGATTCCCCGTATTTTTCTCTCCATAAGATAAGCTCTTTCGTTGGACTCCTACCTTGCGCCGTCTAAATTCTGTTCAAGCTCAAGCATATCAAATCGATACTGGCTGCGGATTTTTTAACGATATAGATGCGAATTGGCACATGGCTGACAAATAATTTTCAAATTGCGGAACACAAGATATTCAGATATAAAGTATTTATGAAAAGTCATTAAAATTCATAAGCACTCAAGCAGTGTCAAAACTGGAAGGCGTTTAGCGAAAATCATTACGAGGAACTGCTATAGAAACTACCGTTTTTTCACTTGGTCTTCGTTGCTTTCGACCGACCTTACCGCCCAAACACAATGACAACGGAAACGGAAAACGGCAATTTTAACAGTTGCTGCAAATGCCTTCGATATGTCTAATTAGAATCGCTTTGGATCTAGCCTGTTTTCTTTCCGACAAGCAGGCATACTCAGATCGGGCTTTGCCGTTTTCCGTTGCCGTTATCTTGTGTTCGGGCCACACAATGCGGCTGGTTTGCGCTAAAGTGGTCATGAACGTTGGGCCGGCTCTCTCCAGGTTTTAGTTTGGCGTTATGAGAAAAAGACTGTTAGAAGTTAGAAGTAAAGAAGAACTAAATAGGATCCCAATTCTGGAGAAATAACACAACAAGGGCTGTCAATATCTGTGAGTAAAGCCTTGTTAGCCTGTTTTCGCAAATTAATGACATTATCTTGAAAGGGAAATGTTTACCTATAATACTATTGGCCTTGGTAGGACCTTAGTTTTGCTCTGGAATTGGTAAGGTAAAGACTGTATTCGATGAAATTTAAACACACGCAATTGTTCGTAACTTTTTAGCGTGTGGGTAAAAATTATTGAAATTTTAACTGAATGTATTTCAGTGTGTTGTGTCAATTGTGTAATGAGTTTCGTGAAAATCGGTCGAATGATTTCAGTGATGGCTTCGAATGAAGAAATAGTGCGCCAACAAATTTTGGGCACTCACTTCGAAAACCCAAACGCTTCTCATCGATGGATCGGAGTTGCACATTCAACCGTATCTCATGTGATCAAAATGTTCAAGGACCGTAAGACAACCAAGCGGAAAAATGGTAGTTGCAAAAAATCGTGGCACATCAAATCCGGAGAAGGCCAGGATGGTATTGAACCAATTTATGAGTTATCCCAACATTTCGATCAGGGATTTTGCGAAAAAGGCGAAAGTTTTGTTTGTTTTGTGCAAAACAATTAGAGCGTTCTGGATTACATGTGCTACAAGGTCCGAAGGCACCAGAACCGGACGTCGATAACAGAACTCGGTGGCCAAAACTCAGTGCAAGAAAACTATCCAGGGAGTGGCTCGGCAATACCGTTCCATTGTGATGGACGATGAGAACCATTAAAGCCGACACCAAACAAATGCCAGGACACGAACACTACGTCGCCACCTCTAAGTTGGCTGTTCCGGAGAGTGTACGAAAGAAGAAATCCGCAATTCGCCAAAAAATTCCTTGTCCGGCAAGCGATCTGCGGATGTGGCAAAGATAAGTCAGCCCTTCATCACCTCTGGGACCGTCAACGGATAAATCTACAAGGACGAATGCCTCCATAAACGACTTCTGCTCTTCTAGAGATCTCACGATGGCCGACACTGTTTTGACCGTGATTTGGCATCTCCTCACTATGACCGGCTCGTCTTGAGACTGGTAAAAGATAATAATGTAGATTTTGTACCAAAGACGTCAACCCTCAAACACTCCGGAACATCGCCCAATTGAAAATTTTGGGCAATCATGAAGCGCAAAGCTCGTTAAAACTCCAAAACTGATAGAAAATGAACTTGAACTAAAGAAAGTGTGGTTAAAGTAAGGTAAGCAAGTCGGTCTCTATCATTGCCCAAAATTTGATGAAAGGTGCGGGCATTTGAGGTTGGGAAAGAAGTTCAATAAACCAGTGAATTCTGCAAACTTAACCATTTAGTAGTACTTTATTTCCAGAAAGTTTGAAAAGAATCGGGCTCAAGGAAAATTTTTGGTGACCTTTTGTGTGTACAAATTTCATCGAATACAGTCTTTACTAATTTTTATTGATTCCATTAGATATAAATAACTTATCACCATGTAATATGAATAAAAATATGTAAACTTATTATCTCTCGCAAGTATTTTGAGTTCTTGGACCTTTTGGCAATTGTATTCAAGACAGTTACCAATTTTGCAAACAGGTGTGTGATGTTTCTCGTTGATTTCCGTCACAATGTGTTCAAGTGTTTTATGCTGTTCAATGAACAACAGATGCGAGTTGCTGCCACCTAAAGAGCCTTGAATATTAAGAAGAGAAACTCTGACTAAAATGACCAAGTAGCAATCCTTGGTTCTAGCAAATGTGAAGCTTGACCCGCTTCACAGGAACGAATCCACCACCTTGACTGGCAAAAGAATGTGCGCTCATATACTACCGGTAGCTTAAATGGCTCTAACGAACTGTCTATTCATGAGAAATTATTTCCTTCTCAAACCATTTAAGCTATCGGTAGTATATGAACACGATCAAGCACACATTGTTTTGCCAGTCAAGGTAGTGCATTCGTTCCTGCCTTGACCTACTCCGCATGGGGATGCTTGGCAAAAGATTGTGTGCTTGTTTCGAAATACTACCTCACAATGCCCTCCGCTCAATTTAAAAAACTACTTCTATTCAATTTTCACAACCTGCCGTGCACTAAAGGATCTATCAATACTTTCTCTTAACTACTTTGCTCTAGCAAAAAAAAGTGCTGTCTACTCCTAGAGCTTCATGGTGATGAGAAATTATTTCCTTCTCAAACAACATCATCAAAAAATACTAGCAGAAAGAGAAGAGGGAGAGAGCTAACACATACACACACTCTCTTTTCTGTCTGAGCCCGTTTGTTGTTGAGCATAGGGGTCACGAAAAAAATCCAAAATTTACTCCAAAAACATGCAATAGTATTTTGTAATAAACAAAAATTATCAAAGTTTCTTTCTTTGCCTCCAATTTTTTTACTTTGCATTGCGGTCCGGTACAATATGGACCTTAAACCTTCTTAATCCAGCCCATTTGGCTTTTTTCGCCGCTTCGCTCGATGACAACCTCGGGTTCCGCTTGGAACGACCCACCCATGTGACCCGAAGATGGTGAGACTTTCCTCGAACTTTTTCAGTATTGAAGTTTTGAAAAATTCAAAAGTGTTGGCTAGACCGGGATTTTCGTTCGGCTCATGCAGGTTCGAATCGGGACGCGCTTGCTCCGGCGAAGCAATGACGTAAGCAAATCAACTTACCCTAACAACCAATGCCTACTGTAATTCCATACAGCCTGAAAAAATGTACTCAAAAATCCCTGAATGACACTGTTTTTAATGAGACTGGATTATTCTGTATTCAACCTTTATCTCATGACCCCATAAATGACCTATAAGATCCGCATTATCCAACAAGTCACGAGGGCAAACTCCTCAAATAATAGAGCAAATTAAATCCATCGATTTGCTTGCCCATTTCAATGATTTAACCCCAATCCATAGATCCTTTTCTAGATCAACAGAAGAATAACAACAATGCAGCAAAGCAATTTCATCAATTTTTCATACTCTCTGGACACCCACCGCTGGTCATCCGGCCTGTGTCGAACCCAGTCGGCCGTTGTGATCTATATCAATCTCTACCGGTTATCCGGAGCCGCAGTGGGGGAGGATGAATAGCGATGTCTTCCATTTGTGAATAGAGCCAATCGACATCCCGGCAATCAATTCAGGTCAACTTAATGAATATTTTCTAGGTTCACCCCACTTATTGCCACTTTCACCGCACAAAACTGAATGCAAACAAACGGCGGACGGCGGCGGTGGCTGACCCAGGAAAGCACACTGTGAATGGATGATTGAACCTACTCTCATTTGAGGTAATAGTTCGCTTGCCACACACAGCGGTTGGTCCGAGCAGAACGCGCAAAATTATGAACTTTTCTATTGCTTCGTCTGGATGCTAAACATAAACTATCCGGCAGCCCTACTTGAATACGGAAAATATTTTGCCTGGGGGGTTGCACGGTTAGCCGAAAAATTCATTTAGTCGTGCTAGCTAATTGAATTAGTCCAACGCAAAGCGAGCAACAATACAAATTCGGAAATTTCGACATATTGGTTAATGGTGTTCCGCTGAGGAATTAACAATTAGGAGGAAATAAATCAACAATTTGCCTCCGTGCACGTCGTTCAGTTCGGTTTCGGCAGGAAGCACGCGCAGCTGTTGAATACCCAAACCGGGGGTTGGTTTCGAAATTTTCGGGAAAGAGGAGGGAGGACCTTGACCAACAACAAACACGAACGACGACGACGATGATGACGGGAGCGGGCGGGACTGGAGCGGAGGATGTCTAATCGAATTGCAACTCAATATAATCTGTCGCCAGGTGTGCATCGGAGTGGAAACAGTGTTGCCTGTGAGATCGAAAATTTTTAGGCGAACAAGTTCCGGAAACGGATTGCTTTCAGTCGAGAAGTTCCAAAGAATTGGTTTTGGTGGAAAATGATCAATCTAATCATCTGATAACTCAAATTTTCTGCCAACACTGAATGAAACGGGAATCCCCGCGCCGGGCCACACTTCCACAGGATCACGGGTACGTGTGAAATTAGAATGAATGTTTAATTTACGCATTAAGTGGAAATCGACCCGGCCGTAGTTTTCGGTCGATCACGTAACCCATGAGGGTTGATTGAAGCAGCGTAGGTTCGTGCCAGAAGGGATTTGCTTTGTAATCGGAAGCGGTTCGAACGGCTGCAGTCCGGAGGTGGGATCCTCCCATGAAATGTAGATTTGACAGAAAGATGACCGGTAAGGGGAGATGTTTTTTCCTCATCGTCAATGGGATGGCCGGTTGAATCCAACGAATGAATAAGGAGATGGTTGCGTTGCTCAATGCGCTCGTTTGACTACCAAAACGGGTTGGAAATTACAATAATCACTGCTCGGTCGGACGCCATGGCCATTGCACGGTGGTCCAGAAAGCGAATTTAGCTGAAAATATACATTTTCAACCTAAGTTTGAAGTTTCCGAGCAAAATTGTCTTCTACGAAGTTGTTTCTAATAATGAGGCCTTTTTTGGTGTGAATGAAAATCAGGGTGGTCCTTATTTTCAGAAAAATCGAAAATCTAACTTTTTTATTTGTAGAAATAAAGGCTTATATTCTTCAGAAAAGTTGTTGTGAGAAAATGTTAAGCAAATCTGATTGAATAAATTTTTCTGTAACTTTTGAAATGACCGAATTAGAGCTTTTTTCCAACGAAGCTTAGGGTGTCCCCATGAAAATCAGTTATTTTGCTATTACTTTTTTAATTAAATTTCTTAAATGTCAAACAAAAGTTATTTGTGTTTTTTTTATACAGGAAATTTTCAAATGTTGATCCCATTTGTTTGGGGCAGGTAGAAAAAAATATTTCTTAACTGCATTTGACTGCATTTCTCAACTGTATTATCTATATATATAAAAATGAATTTCTGTCTGTCTGTCTGAACCTAATAGACTCGAAAACTATTGAACCGATCGGCGTGAAATTTTGTAAGCAGGGTTTTTTTAGGCCGGGGAAGGTTCTCACGATAGTTAAAGACCCCTCCCTTCTCTGGAAAGGGGTGGATCGCTTAGCACACTTTTCTGCTGTGCTACTTTTTTTTTTAGTGTGTCAACAAGCGTTGAAATGTTCTGGAAGTTCCCGTAATGTGCCGAAGGTGCCGATGTGTTGACAGCCCAGATTATTATTTTCTGCTGAGTCTGGCAACAAGGCAATGCATATTGGCAAGATTGCTGGTTTCATATTTCTATAAGCCCAACTGTCAAAAGTGTGCCTCAGTGTGCCACACATGTGATATGGATTGAAAATTACAGTGCCGCTGTTAGGAAACATATTCGTCTAGTGTGTGAGACATCGTGACTGGCCCCCGTTCTAAGCGACTTACCCTTGGGGCGCTCCCATATAAATGAGACACTAATTTCTACATTACTCGAGAACTAATCAAGCAAAAGAAACCAAATTTAGCATGTGTGAGTTTTTGAAGGTAAGAAATAGGTTTCAGTACTGGTACGGGCTCCTAAAAGAACACTTCCACATAGTTGCTTATTAGGAGGCGGCTCACTAATTAGACAAAGTAATAATACGTATCACATCGATCGTCTGCATAACCTGCTGGGCATGTACTTTCCTAACTCCAAGTAGCAATACTGTACGTTAGTACATGGATGATACCATCGTTCGAGCACTGTTTGTGTAGTGGTTTTGAAGACTAAAAAATGTTTCTTAATGTTGGTTTGAGTACCCCTCCCCGTCCTAAAGGGGGACAAGGGGGACGCCAAGTTATCAAATGAAATACAATATTCTAGCATGACTCGAGAACTAATCAAGCAAATGGAACCAAATTTAGTATGTGGTGGTTTTTGAAGACAAATATGGTTCTATGTTGATTTGAGACTCCTCCCCTTTCTGAAAGGGGGGGGGGGGGGGGTTCCCATACAAATGAAACGCAAATCCTTGCATAACTCGACAACTAATCAGGGACATGGAACCAAATTTGGCATGTGGAAGTTTTTGAAGGAGAGAAATGTTTCTATGGTGATTTGAGACCCTTCCGCCATATGGGGAAAGGGGAAGGGGGGCTCTCAAACAAATACAAGTTTCTGCATAACTCGAGGACTAATAAAGCAAATGGAATCAAATTTGGCATGAGGAGGTTTCTGAAGAAGATAAATGATTCTAATGTGGTTTGGACTCCTTCGCCTTCTGGAAGGGAGGAGGAGGGGCTTCCATACAAACGAAATGCATTACTCGGGAACTATTCAATCAAATGAAACCACATTTGGCATGTGATTTTATATATATTAAAATCTGTCTATCTTACCGATCGGCGTGAAAATGTGTATACAGGGGTTTTCGGGGCTAGGGAAAGTTCTTATGGTTGTTTGAGACCCTCTTCTGGAAGAAGGTGGGCTCTGATACAAATGAAACACAAATTTCTGCATAACTTGAGAACAAATCAAGCAAATGGAACCAAAATTGGCGTGCGGGGTTTTTTGAATACAAGAAATGTTTCTATGGAGATTCCAAACACAAATTTCAACCAAATATGAGAATTATCCAGATAACTCGAACTGTGTATTTCTCGGGAGAGAAGAATGTTCTGATAGAAGCTTGAACATCTTCTTAGTCAAAAAAAAAAACTCTTTCCAAAAAGTTGTTTTGAAGAAGAAGAAGACATTTGTTACCCTTTTTTTCGACTTTGCTAGGGAAAACACATTTTTCAACCTGTTGATATGCAAATTTGTATGGGACCAAAAGAAGGTCATTTTCAAATGAAAAATTGAACTACTCATACTAATTGAATTTTCAAATTTCAATGCAAAAAATTGGTAAGTCTTTTTGATCAAATCGTGTATGAATGAAGTCAATCTGTTTAGTCTAGCGAGAGTTATAAGCGTTCAAAAACATTTCACTTTTCTACTTATGCCTATTTTAAAATTTTCAAATATGCAGTATAGAAAAGAAAGTAATATTCTGGATTTATAGGCAATTGCTTTGCTCTTTTTGAGATCAATATAGTCATATATATATATATATATATATATATATATATATATATATATATATATATATATATATATATATATATATATATATATATATATATATATATATATATATATATATATATATATATATATATATATATATATATATATATATATATATATATATATATATATATATATATATATATATATATATATATATATATATATATATATATATATATATATATATATATATAACATACATATATATATATATATATATATATATATATATATATGTATATAAAGAAAAAACCTAAACGCACTTGACTCTGTGAATTTTCATTTATTGGCTGCAACGCGGCAGCGCTCTTGCAGATTCAGCGAATTGCATAATATATCTGAAAACTGGACATAGATTATTTTTATAAATTGAGTAAAACACATTTGAAAAGGGCATAATTTTCGAAGAAAATCGTACATAACTCGCTAATGGTAGAATATATCGGCAAGATTTATAAGTCAAAGGTTGCATCTTATTGAGTTCTAAAAACCAACTTAATACAACCTTGTTGAAAAATTTGAAATAAAAAAGTCAGAGCAAAAAACTGCTGTTTTTAGTAGGGACACCCTAAGTTATCTAGGGAATTTTTTTTAGAATCGGCTTATTCGAAAGCTACAAAAATGTTTTGTTGGCAACGTTGCTTAAAATTAGCTAGGGCCTGTCCATAAACCACGTAGAATCATTTCTGAAAATCTCAGACCCCGCCCTCCTCCCTCGTAGATTTTTCTCCATACATTTTCTTGAAATTTTGCATGGAGCGTTTACTTTGGTCAAACCACTCCCCCCCCTCAGAAAAGTCTACGTGGTTTATGAATAGCCCCAAAGGTTACAATTTTACCAAAGAATGTTTACCATTAACGCCCTTTTCCAATGTCTTGTACTCAATTTAAAAAAAATAACCTATCTCCAGCTTCCAAATATAACATGCAATAATAAAAATCCTTTCAAATTCCGTTAAGAACTTTTTTTTTCTGTCTGCTCCCACCAGAGAGATTAACATTTG
>JASCZW010013580.1:0-25174 GCA_034211315.2 Aedes japonicus | reverse complement strand
CTTTTTCCAGTTTGATTTACCACCAGACACTTTCCATTTATTTAAAACTAGCTGAACCCGGTGCGTGCGCTGTTACGCTCTCAACTAAATGAAGTAAAATTTAATGTAACTGGCACTTTTATGGTTTCTTTTCGGAATGAGTTTTTATTTCTTGAATAAGCAGGGGTTCAAACTTCTGGAAAAACAATAAATAGGAGAGCAAGAGTAGGAAGAATCAGTTATTATGGTCACATTCTAAGAAGAGCAGAATTAAATCCACTTAAATTAGCTTACAAACTAAAATTCAACAAGAAAAAAGAAGGACGACAAAGCCTAACGTGGAAAGACTCACTAGAACAAGATTTGAGCAGATATAGAGCAGTAAGCAGTGAAGAACGGAAATTAAAAAAAAGGCAGAAGAAATAAACAAGGAACCAGAAAGCGAAATTTCGGACGGAGAAACATCGGAAGAAGATAAAGAAAAACCGAAATAGTACAAATATTGGAAAAGAAACACTAAGAACTGAAAAAAAGGACACAATAATTGACACAAGAATAAAAAGGTACAATTTGAATTAGGCAGGTTTGGTAAACAGGTTTTTTTTTTGTTGGTTTTGTTTGTTTGTTTTTTTTTCCCAAAAAGTATAAAAAGATACACTATTCAAGGAACAAAACACATGGAAAAAAAGACATACACACAAAAAAAAACATTAAACAGCGCAAGAATAAAAACACTAAGTCTAATTACATAAAAACTAAATTAATATAACACTTTAGATATTACCCTTTAAAAAGGCTTTAGGCTTTAGTAAAAAAACAATAATAAGAAAAACCAGAACTAAACAAAAAAGATAATTATAAAATACTAGAACTCTAGCAAGAACAATAATATTCTCGTTTTGGGTCGAATGGAATAAACGAAATAGACCTAAGCAAATACTAAAAGCATACATTTTTCTTAACTTTACTACAAAACAGTTCGACTTACTGCACATCACGCATCAATCTTATGACTGAAAATGAGAAACGAACTATTAAAAAAAGAATAGAGCAATCAAAATAACATGCCTTACAAAAAAAAAAAATAATACTTACAATCGAAGAAAGTCAAAGGTACGCAAAACGACAATGAATCATAAAAAATTGATTTTTACTGTATTTTTCACAATTCATATAGTTGAAATCCAAAAATTAAGTGCACTCAAAAAGACAACTTTGCTATTTCAATGTTATCCTTGGCCCTGACAGACAGATACAATAATAAAGAATAATAAACAACCCTTACTTTCAGCCAAATTCTCTAACACAAGGTAAGCAATCAAATGACCACAACAAAATATACTAAATATAACATTACATTAAATAACAAGTAATGGGGAAAGGGAGGGACCACCAGGGCACCCAATTGAAACGATTTGGATAGGGAGCATGGGACTGCCTCCTCCCATTGTTAACATTTCGCGGAACGAGGGCGGGCTCTTCGACCCCATCTATTGGGTTTATTCTGTCAATCGAGGGCTCGATTCGAATGCTGTATGTGTGAACTTGCTTTTGGAAGGAGATTCTCTTCCCTACATTCGCGGGTTTCGCGTAAGTGTCTCTGCTAACGGGCTCGCCCAAACGTTTTTGGCCCTTCATACAGGAGTTTGAGGATCACAAACAACATTAGAATCCTGATCAAATCGTTTTTCAGATTATTCCACTGCTATGGGAAGTTACCTTGCTACAATAGATGGTAGTATTACATCATCATCATTAATAAGCAGGGGTTCAAACTTCTATCAAAACATGCTTCTTACCTGAAAAATACACGTTTTGTGTTTAAGTATCCTGGATAATTCTCATTTTTGGTAGAAATTTGTGTTTCATTTGTATGGGAGCCCTCCCTTCCAGAGGGGGTGGTTTCTCAAACCACCACACAATGATTGCCTTCAAAATCCCCCACATGCCAAATTTGGTTCCATTTGCTTGATTAGTTCTCGAACCATCACACGGGGCTCTTCGATTATAATAAAAATTTGAGTTTCATTTGTTTGAACCCCCCGCCCTTTAAAAAAGGGGAGGGGTCTTGAACCACCATAGAAACATTTTTGCCTTCAAAACCCCCCACAAATTAGATTCGATTTGCTTGATTAGTTCTCGAGTTATGAAGAAATTTGTGTCTCATATGTATCAGAGCCCCCCTTCCTGAGAGAGTAGGGATCTCAAACAATCATAAGAACCTTCCCCAGCCCCAAAAACCCCTTCATATAAATTTTCACGTTGGTCGGTTCAGAAATGTCCGAGTCTATAAGGGTCTGACAGGCAGACAGACAGACAGAAATTCATTTTTATGTTTATAGATATCTACCCTCCAAAAACCTCCACATGCCAAATTTGGTTCCATTTGCTTGATTTGTTCTGGAGTTATGCTGAAACTCGTGTTTTATTTGTATAAGAGACCCCACTTTCAGTGAGCGGAGGAGTTTCAAACCACAATAGAAACATTTCTTGCCTTCAAAAACCTCCACATGCCAAATATGGTTCCATTAACTTAATAAGTTCTCTAGTTATTCAGACATTTGTGTTTCATTTGTATGGAAACCCCCCTCCCGCCCCCTTCCAGATGGCGAAGAAGTCTCATCTCACTTCCATAGAAACATTTATCTCCTCCAAAAACCTCCACATGCCAAATTGTGTTCCATATGCTTGATTAGTTCTCGAGTTATGCACAAATTTGTGTTTCATTTGTATGAGAGCCCTCCTCTTACAGAGGGCGGAGGGGTCTCGATTCACCTTAGAAATATTTGTTGCCTTCAAAAACATCTACCTGCCAAATTTGGCTCCATTTACTTGATTAGCTCTCGAGTTATGTAGAAGCTTTTGTTTCATTTGTATGGGAGCACCGCCCCCCAACCTAACAGAGAGAGAGGAGGGGTCTCGAACTATCGTAGAAACATTTATTGTCTTTAAAATCCCCGCATGCCAAATTTGGCTCCATTTGCTTTATTAGATCTAGAGTTATGAAGAAATTTCAGTTTCATTTGTATGACAGCACCCCGTCTAGGCGAGGGGAGGGGTCTCAAACCACCATAAAAATGCCACCAAATTTTTTTCCTCCAGAAAACCCCACATGCCAAATTTGGGTTCCATTTGCTTGATTAGTTCTTGAGATATGCAGAAACTTCTGTTTCATTTGTACGAGAGCCTCCCTTTCTAGAGAGGGGAGGGGTCTCTGACCACCATAGAAACATTGCTTGCCTCCAAAAACTTCCGCATGCTAAATTTGGGTTCCTTTTCTTGATCAGTTCTCGAGTTATGCAGAAATTTGTGCTTCACTTGTATGAGAGCCCCCCTTTCCAGAGAAGGGAGGAGTTTCAAACCATCATAAGAACTTTCCGGTGTCCAAGACGAATCCAACAAAGCAAAAATCTTGCCAAACGGTCTTTCCGCTCGCGAGTTAAATCGTGACAAAGGAAACCCCAACTCATTTTTATTTATGTAGAAGATACGCCTTTTTGTGCGATAGGATGAGCCAATTTTCAACAAATGTTGTCAAATTTGGTAGCTCCTTCTCGGTGCTAGCCAAAATATGTCCAAACCATTTTCTTTTCTCTGGAATCCGGCAAACAACGTCAGACGGCATTGAGCACAGCTGCCCAAATTCTTCTTTCACCATGTGTTAACCAAACTTCAAGCACATTCGCCACCACATGAAAGATAAGTTCATTTCTGGCCTCACCTGTTACAACCGTGTAGCCAGATCTTCTAAGGGCATCTTCAACGGTGGTTCAAATCGTGGTTTGGATTTATTTGTTTAGACCAAACGCAAAAAAATCGCTGCATCGCTGGTGTTTGTAAATTTTGTTTTATACCGGATCTATTTTGCATCATTTCAGAACTTATATAAGCTTCTAAATTTCTTACTGAACGCACTCTTTAAAAATTTAATTTAATGAACTTCGAAAGATCTATGAAGATTGGGTGGAAATATCTATAATGAACATGCCAGAAATTGATAAAACTTCTCGGCAGTTGAACAAAATAATTGGAAGTTTCCAGATAGTCATGAAGTTTGCTCGCTGTCTTTCGAGAAGAGAAATGGTGGAACTTTAGAGAAGTTCATTGAATTGCCGAAACATTATTAACGTTTCTGGAAACTTGGATGAACTTCCAAAAAGTTTGCTGATCATCCATGGAATAGGAACAACTTTCTGGAAACAACGGGAAGTTAGAAAATCAGGTACAAATTCTGTGATAAAAAGCAGAATATCACACATATTTAAATAACTTACGAGAAATTGAAAAAAAATAATCTTGGAAGCCGTGAAATTTCTGTGGAATAGTTAGCATTACCGAGATGTTGTTAAACCGTACAAGAACTATTTATGATCTCCAAGATTGCGAATAGGTGGAAATTCTATAAAATTGATTAAAAGGTAGTTGGTTACTTTATTCTCGTTTTGGTTGGGTTCGAAAAATTATCGAGTAGTGAGAAGTTTAAGTTCTTCTTAAAACCTAAATACCCTGAACTTTTGGGATGCTTTCGGAACGATTGGAAAGTTTCTCGATCACCTGGAAAGATCCCTGAAGCTCTAGGAAGCTCCCCAAACTTAAGGAAAAATCCTTTGAATGTTTCCTAAACTTTTCGAATGCTCAAAAAATCCAGTTTCCTGTTTATCTGGGACGATTTCTGAAATTCTGGAAAGTTCCCCGATCTTCGGGGAAGTTTTCTGAAACTCTTGGAAGATCGCATGACTACTGAGAAACTTCCTGAATTGCTGAATTCCCTGAGCATCCGGGAGTTTTTTCGAGCTTCTGGAAAATTTTCTAAATTTCTGGGACGTTCTCTGAACGTCTGAGATGTTTGCTGACCTTTTGGAAAGTTCCTGATCTTTGGGGGAGTTTCCTGATCTTTGTGCGCATTTCCTGAAGTTCTGAGAAGTTGTTTGAATTCATGGGAAACCCTGAACTTCAAGGAAGTTTCTTGAACTCCTACATGTTCGCTGAACTTCTTAAAAGTTCTGTATATGTCTAGCAAGTTTCATGAAATTCTAAGAAGTTCACTAAACCTCTAGGAAGATCCGCAAACTGTTGAAAGGCTTCATAAATTTCTTGACTGTTCTCTATTGGAAGTTCTCTTATTTTCTGGAAAGTTCCTTGAATTTTTGGGAAGTACCCTGAACATCTTGAGTAGTTCTATGAACTTCTGAAAAATACCCAAAATAAACTGATAAGTTTTCTAAATTTCTGGAAGCCCCCTGAATGTCTGGATAGTTGTTCAGGTAACGAACCCTTTACTTTTGGAAACTTCCCTGAACTCGTGGTAAGCCCCTTGAATTTGTGGACAATTCCCTGAATTTCTAGGAAACAATCTGAATTTCAGGAAAGTTGTCTGAACTTCTAGGAAGAACCCTTAATTTCTGGAAAGTTCCCTGATTTTATGGTATGTTCCTTTGACATCAGGGAGAATAGCTAAACCTCGGGAAAGTCTAAGTCAAATCTAAAAGGTATACCGAGCTTCTGATAAGTTCCCTGAGTTTCTAAGTGCACTGAATTTACAAGATTTTTTTCGAACTTTTGGGAGATAATTTTTGTTCATCAGTTTCTCAACCTTTTCCGATATTGGGGGCGTAAATACTGCGGGCCGTAAGTCTTAAGGACAGATTTGCAAAAAATCCTCAGGGTCAATAACCCCCAAGTTTTCGTCGAGAGAACTAGCTGAGGACATACGCTAACATCCGTTAGGCTGCAGTGCACCTATGTAACACTAAGGCCAACATATCCAGCTGCATCGCAGTAGCAGGAAAAAGTCATCAGTTGACTCTAGTTGTCGCATAATGTCTAGGATCATATTCCTTGGCATGTTGAAACGTCGCAGAAAGTGCTTCTTGTCATAGGTTGGCGTGGCGCTATCTATCACTATCAGCACTATCTAATATCGTTTAAATGAGATGCATGCATTCACACACTCACCACCACTCAAACCAATCCATGGTAAAAAATTTCCGAAAAATCCTCGGTCTCTGAAAAAAAAACGAAACTTCTGATCTCTGGATATTGTATGATTGACAAGATGATAGGTATTGGTGGGTTTAACAAATGGAAATATTACACCGGTGCGGGGAACGCACAGTTGGTCTGTTTTAGCTGGTTCTTTTAAATTTTGCTGATGCAAATCAACTTTAAAGATGTTAAAATAGACCACCGCTGAAGATGCTCTAAGCGGTACGTTTTCAACAGGCTGAACAATGAGATCGGTGAACCGAGTAAATGACAAAAACGCTACTCAAATCATTTGGAAAAAGGTGTGAGTATGGTTCCTTCCATATGACAAAAAATCCCGATGACTTTTGAAATTCCCGCCTTTTTCACGCATATTTCCCGATTTTCCCGCATTTTCCGATTTTCCCGAGTCTGTGGCCACCCTGACCTAGGATGGTGTTTCTTTATAATAACGGTTTTTCACGACTCAGCTGAGGGTCCTCCGCCGATTAACCTTCCACATTTCGAACCATGTTTCTTGTCCAGCCGCTGCCAATTCACATTTACTCACCTGCAATAGAAAGAAGGAGAAAAAAAGTTCAAATTAGATAAATTCTCACCATATTGATGGACCCCGTGTCGAATGCAATGCAATTTCCCCGACTTCATAATAATAGAACAAACACCTAAATGCAATCAACTAATTTCATGCCATTTCTGCTCGTACGCTCGACCGCACTTCAATATAATTCCAACCAATTTCAGCCGAACGAGACCACACGCTCATAAAAAAGAACCCTAAAACAGTCGGAAGAGAACACAGTTTGTTTTACGACCACAACCGGCACAAACACACACACACACACACACACACCAGTAGCTGCCGCCGACCTGGCAAATGTTGATGACCATATGCAAGCGCTAATTGCAAGATCAGCACCGATCAGGAGAGATCCCCCGTCCGAATTTGGGTCAGCAGCGAGCGGATCCCCCCCCCTCCTCTCGACATTCGGACTCAAATCAAAATTTGTATCTAAATGAGGAACGAAGCCGCCGGAGGAGCAGGAGGATCTAAATTTAGTTCTCACCCATATTCCCCCCAATTAGTGCTTGCGACTGCTTGTGTGAGTCGGTGGGGGGTGGTTGTGGAGTGGTGGGACAAGTTGTTGGAAAATTTGCCAAAACAACTACTGAACCCCTCTCCCTTCTTTCATGGTTGTGAGTTGTCCGCTGCTTTTCGCCTACGCTGGCCATCGTCGTCGTCGTCGTCGTCGGTGGCATTCTAAACACAGGAACCGGGGACGTGGAAGAGAGCGGATCCGGGAAAGAAAGTGCCAGTTCTGGAAATGGGATGTGCTCTAATGATTCAGGTTGTCTAAGAGGAAGGAAGCACAGGCGAAGTAGAGAAACGTGGGTGCCAAGCAAATTTATCATCACATGAGTTGCTGTTGCGAGCGCCAGCATCAGAGTGGGATCGTAAATGGTTCAGGAATAGTCTTGAACATTGATAAATGACCTTCGAATGTTTCAAGAGATGATTAGCCATTTGTTCGAATGCCGCACATTACTCACATAGCTTTCCATAATTTGCTTGGAAGGACTCCAAGTTTCATTTTAACATTTTTTAGTCAGTTTATTTGCATGCGTCATGGGACTAACATAAATACTCAATTTGTAAAAACTGACATACTAAGACAAAGCCGGCGTCGGCCTCGCCCGGATGCAGGCCAAAAAAGGAACGGGTAGGAATGTGTTGACGTGATACTTGCTTTGAAGGAAGCCGACAAATCCTCTGCACTTCCACAAGAAATCACTGGGAGATTAAAGTTATTCAAATTCTGGCACCAATTTAAACCAACAGTTAGGATGCTCTCGGGACCACTCACAAGTGTGGGTGTTTTATTTCAACAGTATAAGAAAAATTGATAAAACATCGATTTTGAGGACCGATTTAAAGCAATAGTAAGGATGCTGTTGGAGACATATACAAGTGTGGGTTGTTTATTTAAATGGAATATAAAAATACGTTGAGACATTGAACATGAGAACCGATTTAAACCAACAGTAAGGATGCTGTTGGGACGACTTACAAGTGTGGGTGTGGGTTTTTTTTCAATAGAATACAAAACCAATTTTGTGGATATATGATGTGAAAGGTGTGGCCCAGATTGTAGTTTGAATGGGGAAAGAAGAGTAGGCCGCACTGAAAATCTGACGTGTGAAAATTTTCTGCCGCGTAAAATTATGATTTTAAAACATTTTAATATTGTGAAAAATGCTCCGAAAAGCGTGTATAAGGTATATTTTTTTCACTAAGAAGACCACCCGTGTAAACAGGTTTTAAGAAGATATCTTGGTGACCAGTGTCTATATATGTGTGTATGTGTGAGTGTGCGCAGCAATCCAAGAAATCTGACAAGTTCTCTTTCGGTACCCGTTCTTATATCTTTAGACATTCTTCTCTTTTCAGAGAGCGAGTTATGGCGCTATAACCATAAGCCATAGGCAGCTAGGACTATAGTTAATGCTAACGTCTCAACCGGTTGAAGAGAAATGGAGCATCACTTAACCTTCTTAGACTAGATGCTTCCAACGACCATTTTTGAATACATTTTTGTTTTGTACACCAAACAGGGCATTCTGTTCAACTGTTCTCTCCGACTATTCATTTCCTTTTTCCTTTCATATCTACTGAAGGCAACGTGGGTTCCCCGTGTCTTCTTAAGGTATATACCAAATCCTCCCTATCAGCAACGGTTGCATGGACGTGGCCAGGTGAGCGATCGAGTAGTGTCTTCGAGGAGATTATTGCCTGAAGAAACGTATCAGAGACTGATTTCGTTTCATTGTGGCATGCAATGCCTGCAACGAATTATTCCTCATCGTAATTTAGAGGGAAAACACAAAAAAAAATCATGTCGATTTCGAAGAAATTTGCGGCTTTTTCCCGGAATACGTTTCATCAATCGGCGCACATTATTCTCATCCATCGTTTTGGCAAGCTTATCCCACTAGGTTCTCAATTCATTTATGGTTTTGACGACACTGCTATTCATCTTCAGCTTCCTCTTCATAATTGCCCAAAATCTCTCTATCGGTCTGAGCTGGGGCACAGTTTGGTGGGTTGAGTTCTTTCGGTATAAACTGAATCTTGTTGGTTTCATACCACTGTAGCACTGTTTTACTGTAATGACAGCTTGCAAGATCTGGCCAAAACATGACAGCTTCATTGTGGGATCTGATTAATGGCAATATTCGCTTTTGGAGACATTCCGTTCTGTATAGCTGGGAATTAAATGTTTTATCAGTGATGAAAACCTTGGTCTTCCTATCGCAGCTACAGATGCCTTGCCAAATCATGTATTTACGTGACAACACAAACTTGAATTTGGCAGGAACATCTCCTCGAGCCGTAGCCAAGTAAAGTGTTTGTCCCGGTTGCTGTTTGAAATCGGGCTTTACACAGGTTTCATCATCCATGAGGGACCGCCATTGAATTTTGTCAACACCTGAGCATACAGTTTTCTGGCATGAATTCTGGCCACATTGTTCATTTGATCCCTATTTGGTTGTCTACAGGCACGTTATGACACGAAGCCTTCTCGGAGACGAATCCGTTGCACGGTACAGCGTGCGGTGCGAAACGTTTTGGCCAAATCGCGATTTGAGATGTTGGGGTTTGCCTTAATGTTCTTGATGACTTTGTTCCGCTGCTGACGATTGATAGTATCCGCCCGCCGCTTGCTTTGAGGCTTGCGATCCGTTGACAGTTTCTGTGTACTTTTTTTGTACACACCACGGTATTTCGAGGAAAACCCAACACTTCCGCAAGTTTTGGCCCAGACCACGAAGGGGTTTCCAAATGGATGCGCACAATTATTTTTCTTTTTCCTTCTTCCATTTTGTATTTCTTTGAAACACGTTCGAACTGCACCGTGAAAAAATACTTCTGATGTTGTTATTGTTCTAGAGAACACATAAGATGTCATAGCTTACAAAACCGAAAACTAGGGTCGCTGTACGAATTAAAAATGTTTGTTCCAATACTAAATGGGCCATACCTTATAAGCATGTCACCTTTTCTCGATTTTATTTCCTGCAAAGTATCCTCAACTTCTTTTCTTTCTTTTCTATCGACGATTTTAGGTTATTCATTTTTTGCTTATTTTGCTCATACTTTCTTGCTAGCACCTTCCACTTTTCTCCTTTTCTGTTCTTCTTTTCCTGTTTTTGATGGTCCAAATATTGCTTATCATTAGAATATGCTTTGTTTGCCATTATCAGCAGTTCTTTGAGGTTGGGAACTAGATGCGGCTCATTTCCGAATAAGTTTAGCCACCGAATCAACGAATTTAATGTTCTATCACACATTTATTGAATTGAATCAACCAACAGACTTCAATCAGCCCCAATGGTGTTATGCTAATATAAAATCTAAAGTTCAAGTCAATAATTAAAACTTAAAAACATAAAACTGTTACTCACGATTAACTGTGCCGGAGTAAATCTGACTAAATCTGCGCCGAAATGTCTGACGTGGTGCATTGAAATCGAACCCTGTTGAAGACTCTTTGAAGTCCGTTGATTGCTCCATTCATTCCGTTGTTTGTGCGACGAAAAGGTAGACTCAGAATTGAATTATTCCTTAATGCACGCGGTCGTACATTTAGGTTGATTTGCTCGAGTATGGTTGGGCAATCCACTCTTCCTTGCAAGGTATCGGCAAGAAATAAAGCTCTGGCAGTGTCCCATCGTGTCGAAAGAGGCTCCAGATGAATCAGTTGGCATCGATCTTCGTAGCTAGGCAAATGGAAAGGATCTCTCCAAGGAACCGGTGCGCAAAAAGCAAGAATCGGCGTTGGACGGATTCGAATCTTTCAACCCCATTGTTGTAGCTTGGATTCCAAATTACGTCTAAATCCTTCACGTGGCTCACCCGTTCAATGTCTATCCCTGACAGATTATAGTTGAAGATGATCGAGTCCTTTTTTCGAGAAAAGGAGATAACTGAGCATTTCGTAGGATTCACTTCCATTCGATTAACGATGCACCAGTCAGCGAAGGCATGTAGCTGACGCTGAAGAGTGTGACAATCGGCAATGGAACAGATACGGAGGTAGAGTTTGACAGCATCAGCATATGATAGTCGAGGTCCCACAATAACAAGGTTAACATCGTTGAAGTAGAGCAAGAAGATCAACGGTCCAAGATGGCTACCCTGAGGTATTCCCGATGTCGCTGGATAAGTATCGGAACGGTAGTCACCTATAGCAACCATGAGTAGGCGACCAGTAAGATATGATTGAAACCATTGTAATAGAATGCCATTGATCCCGAGTCGACTTAGCTTAGCAATAGCAATAGCGTGGTTCAGTTTGTCGAAGGCAGCCTTCAACCGTGAATAGAGCTTTAAACAGCTTCATGGACATGAATTTTATACAGATATTTTAAGCACATTAAACTGTCAAAGTTGGCGAAGAAATATCTGGTGTGGCAGGTCATCTGTACCTGTGGCTTGATGAGCAACTTTTACATTGCAACCGGAACCGTCAACCACGAAATTGATCAGAGCGAGTGTCTACAAAAACGTCTACTGCCTTTCCTGAAGCGACACAATTGTTCCGTTCTATTTTGGCCAAATTTGGCATCTTGCCATTACGGAAAAAGGCCATGGAATGGTATGCTGCCAACAATGTTCAAGTGGTGCCCAAGGACAAGAACCCTCCCAACAACAATATTGGGCAATCGTCAAGCGGAACCTTAAGAAGACTGAGCGAGAAATAGTTCAAGGCAAACTGGCGTTCTGTGACGAATAAAGCGGTTTCTGATCAAAGTCTATGCTCCATACAAAATTAAAAAAAAAAAAAGACTGTATGGAGAAAGATTTTCAGAAATGAGTCAGACCCCAAGAACTACCGGGAATTACGAGCATTTTTCAACGTAATCTCCCGGAAAAAGTGCTAAATTATGCTCAATGAAAAATCTGCAGGCACCGCAATAGGATACATACCACAAAATGTATCTTGAATTCCATCACAGGATGCAGGATACAGGAGAATCAGATGCAATACATTTCAATAGCCATATCTTCCTGCCATATCTCGTGTTATTAAGAGCTGCACTTGAGAAATCGATGCACCAGACCAGATTAGGAGGCCTAATCGTTTGCCGATCAATTTTGATTCGCGATCACGACACAGCCACAGTGACTTGAATCACGAAGATCCATCCTTCAATTTTAATTCCTCGCAATATTTGCGTGCTGCTTAAGAGCCAGAAAAAGCCTAGATATTATTAAGGACAGGATTGGTTTGTCAGAATTGGAATGATATTTGGATAATATTCACCTGAAACACTTTTAACTTGTAAACTAGAGCCAAGTAGCGGAAACTATATCACGATTTGCATCCGCCTTTTCGCATTTGTCGATTTTATAATCAGCTGGATTCAGTGGCAGAAATCACAGTTAAGAAGTGACTAATCTTTCTTCTCAATTTCTAGTCCAAATACAAGAACGATTGACAGCCATAATGCGCCTTTTTATCTCTCTGCTGGTGTCGTTATCGGCGGTCACCAATGAGCCCAGATACACGAATTCGTCAACTACAGGATAGGTTAGGTAAAAAATGTTGGCTGTAGGGGAAAGTTGTTGTATTTGAAAAATAGTATATATAAAGGAGGCACGACACTTAAGAAGTCTGCACATTGTAGACGAAATACGCGTATCTGTCAAGATAAGCAATAAAGGTAGTTGGAATTTTATGGAAATTACTAAGCTTTCTCCTCATTTTCTAGTCACAGATATTCCCTTTTAGTGACTAATTTTCGGAAAATAATGACTTTAGTGACTGCCTTGAAAATAGTTACCAAGTTACTAAAAAGTGACCCACTAGGCCCTGCTTTTAGAACAAGAAACCCGGGATTTGTTCGAAATCTGCTTTAGCATATGTTCTATCATCGATCAAGAGATATCCATTGATTTTCATCAGAACTTGGTCGTACAACTTACGGGCCCAAAATTCTGCCCACTGTTTGTTGTTTGAGGCTTCGGATGGGTTTGTAACATGCTCGGTAACATTTAAAACCTTCTCGGAGACAGACTCGCCACACAGTACAACGATCGGCATTAAGTAATTTCGCCGAATCATAATCCGAAATGTTGGAATCAGTCTTGATTTTCCAAATGACCTTCACCCGCAGTTGACGATCAACGGTTCCACTCTGACGGTTGTTGTGCACGTTCGTTTAGGATGATCCAGTAGTTTTGTCAACTCGCGCCCTGCCCTTCGGTTCAGAAAGGGGTATGGGCGCGTTCTGTCGAGTTGGTCGCGGCAGATTTCATGTGTGAATCGGTTGCCCCATGAACTTTCAAAAGTGCCTGAACCAAATGGACAGCTTGTAATGATCACTTGAAGATGCGATGGGGGATCATTGCCCTGATATTTCCAAATGAAGCACGTTGTAAAACTTTGCTTGTATTCTATGACCAAACATGATGGAATTGAGTAAACGAGCAAAAACTCAACGGGAATGATCTCTCATATGCATCCGTCGAACCATTCAGAACGGCCGTTGTGAGAATATCACCATGAAAATCTCACTTGCGCATAGCGTGCTAACAAACACTAATCCTTTTTCCTTTCTGTTCTCTTCCCTATCCTAAGACCGCGAGCAATATCATTTGGTCATCTTAAACTCAACTCTTCAAAAGCAGAAACATTGAGACAACACAGAGCAATAAGTACAGAACGGTTTAAGCCCTAAATAATTTTACTTTCAGCTAAATTTTCTAACACAAGGTAAGCAATCAAATGACCACTACAGAACATACTGAATATCCACGACATAATATACAACGTGAAAAGGGAGGGACCATCAGGGCACCCAAGTGAAACGATTTGGATAGGGAGCAGGAGACTGCCTCCTCCCTATTGTTAACATTTCGCGGAACGAGGGCGGGCGACCCCATCTATTGGGTTTATTCTGTCAATCGAGGACTCGATTTTAATGCTGTGGGTGTGATCCTGCTTTTGGAAGGAGATTCTCTTGCCTATATTCGCGGGTTTCACGTAAGTGTATCTGCTTACGGGCCCGCCTAAACGTTTTTGGCCCTTCTTACAGGAGCTTGGTGATCACAAACAACAATAGAATCCTGATCAAATTGTTTTTCAGACTATTCCACTGCTATGGAAAGTTACCTTGGTACAATAGATGGTCGTATCTCATCATCATCAGCATCATCATCCAGCAGTTTTGCCAGCTTGAGATTGACGCAGATGGATTTTGCAGGTAACTGTGCACAATTATTTTTCTTTTCTCTTCCTGCATGATGAATATTTTGGAACCACGTTAGTTTTAAAATGTAAAAAAATAACCGAGCAGAACTGTTACAATAACAAAACCCTTTGGAAAACTTGCATATCCGACCACTTAGACGGCTGTGATCTCTATAATGAGGTGTCCCATTTCAAAATGGTTTAGCATATTTTTTTTTCTAATCTCAGCGATGCAAAATCTATGAAAATCAGCTCCTTCGCAAGGTGGGCGCAAAAATCTGCCGACCAGAGATCGAAATGTTAGCGTCAATCTTGGGAGCTTTGTTGGAGAATAGATTTGTATTGGCCCTGTTCTCCAAAGTTCCTACGTGGTAATTTTGCAGATAATCTGAATAATGTTTTCTCATTGTTTTCGTATTCTCTTTTGTTTAAAAAAAAAGTACGTGGCAACCTTGCTATTGAGCAGGGCCTAGCTCTACTCTCTCTCTCTCTCTCTCTTTCTCTTTCTCTCGCTCATTCTAGAAAATTAAAGAAAAAAATCTTCTTAATAGTTTTAGGTAATTAAAGGGTGTATTCGATAAAAATGGCACACACATATATACTCATCAAAATTAAACTGATTATCGGATTTTCTTGAAATTTTCAGGGTATGAAGAACTACTAATGAGTTTTGATTTACAACATTTGTTTTATTCAATTTTGTCTCCCATCACGAATGCCCGCACCTTCCTTTTCACTCCACCCTTCAAATTTTGTACAACCGATTTTCCCAGTGTTTTTGTTGTTTTTACCCAAATTTTCTTCAATTCTAGCTCTGTTTTTATAGTTTTGGGATGTTTGCGAAGTTCCGTTTTCATAATTGCCCAAAATTTTTCAATTGGACGAAGTTCCGGTGAATTTGGTGGGTTCATATCCTTTGGCACAAAATTGACTCCGTTGGCTCGGTACCGTTTCGAGCGTAGTGGCAGGATCCTAGATCAGGCCAAAACAGAGTTGATCCTTTGTGCTTCTTAATGAATGGCAAGATACGCTTCTTAAGGCACTCTTCCGTGTAAATCGCACCGCTTATTGTTCCGGAAGTGATGAAGGGAGCACTTATTTCACCACATCCGCAAATCGCCTGCCAGATTAGAAACTTCTTTGCAAAGTTCGATAGTTTCTTCTTTCGAACATCCTCCGGAACATCGAACTTCGACTTGGCAACGAAATATTCTTGCCCAGGAAGTTGACGGAAGTCGGCCTTGACGTATGTTTCGTCATCCATCACGATGCAACCGGATTTGGTGAGCAGCTTCGTGTAAAGTTTCCGGGCGCGAGTTTTCGCAGTGATGTTTTGTTTTTCATTCCGGTTTGGGGCTTTTTGCACTTTGTAAACATGTAACCCAGCACGCTTCATGGTTTTCTGCACAAAACCGACTGACACCTTAGACTTTTTAGCGACATCTCGAATTGACATGTTTGGACGGTTCTTGAATTGTTGTACGACTTTCCTGGCCATTTTACTGTCCATTGGACCACTTTTACGACCACTCCCTTCCTTCCTTTGGACACTCAGACGCTCCTTGAAGGTTCTTATTACACGAGACACAGTTGTATTTGCAATTCCAAGCCTTTTAGCAATCCACCGGTGGGACGCCCCTGGATTTTGATTGTGAGTGCACATAATTTTCTCACGGACAATTTCTTGTTTCGACGACATGACTGGAACTACTGAATGTATAACTATGAAACTTGGCAGATGTAAATAATACACTATGGATAAGATCTACTGAAATTTCTAGGTTTTTTACTCATACGATTCAAAAGTTACAGAAGATTTTCTGTGTGCCATTTTTATCGAATACACCCTTTACACAATTAATGCTATGTCTTACCCCACGTTTGGGCCTGTTTATAAACTTCGTACTCGTTTTCGAAAATTTCAGATCCCTCCTCTCCCTTCGTAGACTTATCTCCATACATTTGTTTAAAATTTTGTATGGAGCGCAAAGTTTGGTAAGACCCCCCTCCGTCGCCCCAGAAAGAATACATGGTTCATAAATAGCCCTTTGGTAGTGTTTCTACATATGACAAGGTTCATTAACATGACATCACCTTGTATTCCAAATCGTATCAGCCAACCAACCGGCCGTGTCTTCCTTCTAGTTGACCGCTTAATCCAAGTTGAGTCGAACAAAAGGTTATTGTCTCCGTCCTACACACACACACAATTCCACATATCCGAATCACAAGCGTTTCAGGAATACTAATTCATCATCCCCGCCCTCCTCCGTGCTTCACTAAATCGGCCGACAATTGCATCGTCGTCTGGCCAGGTTGCCTTTGACAACTACTCGTAGACGCTAATCAGATTGACTCTTTCCTGTCCAACACTCGTTTTCTTTTTTGTCTTATTTTTCACCTCGACCGGAAAAATCCTCGGTGGCGTGATTCCGCACTCTGCTGCTTCTGCTCCATACGATTAGCAATGCACGGGCACGAAATAGCGTCGGAGCGTTGGTTTTAGCAGGGCCATATAGGTGTAGTTAGAAGACAAACGGTTTTCATTCTTTTCAGACGACGACGACAGGAAGGAAGCTTCCCATATGGAACCAACCAAACACGGTAATGACTTTCTTTTCTTCGAACTGTCGAGTTCGCAAAACCCCTCCGAAGACGACGACGACAATAGACAATGTCGTTAGGAACTACGTTCATCAAACGGGTCGAGAAACGGTAGAGGAATTTTATTGGGACGTCAACGATTTAACGATTCGAATAAAGGGGAAAAAAATAAATATTTTTCTCGATATACATTAGCACGACGACTTAGTGCGTGCTAATCCGCACGGGATTACCCCGTTCAATTTTGGGAAAAATATATTCCCCTGTATCAAGCAACATGTTGTTGGTGCGGGGTGTCGAATTATCCGACTGTCGCGTTCGGAGATTCTTCACAGCTGCTGCCGTTGATGAATTGGACCGTTTCGGTGCGATGGGCGGGTGGTTTAGAATTTCAAAAGCGTTGTAGTCGATGTCAAAGTCAATGGTGGGAAGATTTCCGTACTGATGAAGAAAAATTGGCATCGGATAGGGTTACCACCACCAGTTGCTCAGATCGTACGGAGATTTGAAACAGCTGCCTTGAATCCGTCAGTGTGAAACAAAAACGTGCCACTGTCAAAGTTCAGGCCGCGCTGAAACGCATTGTCAAGGCTGTGTAAATTGGCGCCCATAAAAAGTAACATCCGCCAAATTGTACGAGCTGTTAACACCCTCGGTGAAAATGGTTCCTAAAACCTCGATAATAGTTTTGCGGGGCAGCAGCGCGTGTCATAAAGCGCGGTTGCTTTTCGTAAACTAATCTAGGCACCAAATTAGCAACCGCCGCCGTCGTCGTCAGCTGATGAAGCAGGTTGTACCGCACTAAACTAATGGTGATAGAATAGGTTTTTCGGTAGCTGGCGCTCTAACGACAACGACGACGACGATCACGAAGAAGACAGAGCACCACCACATCGCACATCAGCACCACCCGTGCACGGTTGAATTGTTTTGGTGGTAAATGAGCTTAAAAATGTTCATTCGCGGGGTTATTAAATTTAATGAGGGCACCCCCTCCCCACCCCCTCCTTCACCCCTTTTCCCACGGCAGTATCTTTTCGCGGGTGCTGGTCTGGTTACCCTTATGGGAACGGGAACGGGATTTCAGACTTTGCATACGGGTGTGGGTGTTCGGTTTAGTAGATTCAGATGGTGGGAAAAACAACAATTCGGACGAAAGTACATACAGACTGGTGGACGAGATGGGAAATCGTCGATAGAAAGTTCAATAAATGAACGAAAACAAATAATTTATTTTCATAAATTGTTTTCCTTCTCGGCTCCGTAGAATCTTTTAGGCAATTGAGCCTAAATATTGCCATTGCATTGAGCATGTACTGTCAATAATACACTGTTGCGTCAAAATGTTTGAACATTATATATTTTCATGAAAATTGGAATTGAATTTAAAGTTTTGAAGAAACTCATTTCCTTGAAATTTCTAAGGATACAGCACATCGAATCGATCCAAGTTCCACTCGGGAAGTCTATGACAATTTTCGAAATCCTATGTTCAACAATGTTGTCTCGTGCCAGAGCTTAAAAATATTATATTCAATGCTCAAATTGCACCCTGACTGAGTCAAAATATTAGTCATCACGCACTGTTCCTAGCGAACAGTGAATGTACGTAAGCGCAAACAACTCATTTAATTTCAACGTTTTACCGTGAAGACGAAAGAACAGTCATTCATTTGGAGAATCAATGAAGTGGAAAAAACCAAAACTTTTCTCGAACAAATGCCCCACAAACTCTATAGCGATTTCGGCCATTTGGCCTTTTGGCTTCCTTTGCCTTCAGCCATGTTCGGAAATACTTGAAATCCTGTGGCAAAAAAAAAATCACTCACGAACGCGAAAATGAATGACTGGTTACAAGAACATTCAGTCAAGCAACCAAAATCTCTTGAGGCTTGAATAGCCGTGTGCTTTGCTGTGGTGTGAATGAGTTGTGTGGAACACGAGGACAACGGAATGACTGAGCATAGCAAAATAGTAAACACGAATATATTGCGTGACTGATAGAACGAAATGAAGAGAGCGAAAATTGTACCTACTGAATATTTCTTTTACTCATCGTTCACGACGGGTGTCAATTTTTTTGAGCTCTGAACTGTGCTCTATAGAATTATTACTCAAATACCCAGTCATTCCAAAAATTAGGCATCCCTTTGCAGTGTTTCTCTCGCAATTTCCATCAGAACTTGATTACATTAATGTCATTATGAAAACGCGTAAAATAAGACTAAATAGAGTTAGAAATGAAAAAAATAGTATTTTCCATTTATTTCCAACTACCTTTATTGCTTATCTTGACAGATACGCGTATTTCGTATACAATGTGCAGACTTCTTCAGTGTTGCTATTATATAGATATTTCATGTGAATGGGAGGGACCATCAGGGCACCCGGTTGAAGCACTCTGGATGGGGAGAGTGAGATTGACAACTCCCCATTACTAACAGTTTGTGAATAGAGGGCGGGCTCTTCTCCCCGCCTATTGGGGTATCTTCATGTTAGATGGCTTGCTTTTTTGACCAACTTTTCAATCTTGTTGTTGGAAGGAGATTCTTTATATCCCTGTCGATACGTATAAGTGATGTTGCTTATCGATCCATCCTACTCCTTTTTGGCACTTCATACAATGGCATGATTAGGATAATCAGTGTTTACTAAAGCTTGATCAAGTCTAACAGCGCGGAGAGCCCATTTCTGTCGGACTTAGATTCCGTGCTACAATGGGTGGTAGTACATATTATAAATCATGCAATGTGCAGACTTCTTCAGTGTCGGGTACTAAACTCGACTGGGTTATTAGTACACGAGTAATTAGTGCGCCACACTGAAGAAGTCTGCACATTGTACACGAAATACGCGTATCTGTCAAGATAAGCAGTAAAGGTAGTTGGTATTAAATGGATAATACTAATTTTTCTTCTCATTTCTAGTTACAGGTATTCCACTAAACAGCTCACACTTTCTAGGATTCATAAATAGAGTTGATCAATTCACATGTATAAACATTTTGGATTGTTTCGATTTTGCATTCGTGTGTTATCTTCTCTTGCAATGATCAAAACACAGTTTTTAAAATTTTGAGGACTTACACCAAAAATAGTGATTTTTTTGAAAAACTTCTAAATGATTACTTTTTCCCAAAACGAAATATGTGATTTGAAATAGGCCGATAAGTTGTTTCGTTCTGAAGTTATCGCCGAAAACAAACCGCGTAAAAAACCGTGTAAAATAAGACTTTAATGTAGGGGGATTAGATATTAACCTTTGAGCACTGGCGCTGTTAAACTTTGTACAAAACATGTAGATTTTCCCTTACCATTTACCATAGAAACACGTTCTGGATCAAACAGCGTATTCTTTGATTAGAGAAATTCTTCAAAAAGCGCGAAAGAATGCGATATTGCGAGATTTGTCCGCGTGAATACAAACGTAGTGTATCAAGTTTGATATAACTGGTTCCAACTTGACCATCTAGATGGTTTATTGACCATCTAGATGGTCTTGGACAAAGGGGTCCAGTAGATCAAAGCCTTTACATTGGTGACTATTCGTTAAGAATTTTATCACAACGCGGCGCTAGTGTGCAAGTAAATTTCTTAAAAAAAGCTTTTTTTTAAATCCAAACTAAATGGATGGTTTCAGTCTTCGACAAAGTTATACGACAGGAACAGAAGTTCAAAACTGTCTCAATACGTGGCGCTAGTGTGTAAGTAAATTTCAGAGTCGTTCTTGTCTCCGATATAGTTGTTCAGTGGGCCATGGTCTTTTCATTGGTGATTAATAGATCAGAATTTCCTCACTACGTTTAACATTGCTTGGGAGGGTGTGATTCGAAGAGCTGTGATAGACACGAATGGCACGATCTTCAGGAAGTCTGTCCAACTGTTTGGCTTCGCCGACGACGTTGATATTGTAGCACGTAGTTTTGAGACGATGGCGGACACGCACATCAGACTTAAGGCTGTAGCTGGTAGGATTGGGCTTGTGATTAATGCGTTGAAAACAAAATACATGAAGGGAAGAGGCTTTCGAGAAGACCGCCGATAACGACACCAGCAGAGCGGTACAAAGGCGCATTATAGCTGGCAATCGTGCTTACTTTGACTCCGATGGACGCTAAAATCGAAAAAGTTGACCATCTTCAAGACATTAATAAGATCGGTAGTTCTCTACGGCCACGAAACGGGATGTTCTGGGAAGGAATGAGTGGTACAAAGTACAATGCACGAGTGCTCGTTTTACTAAAGTTGGCGCGAGTACTGAAAGCTTGATTGTTTGTATCTTGATTAACGGGATTTTTAGCCGGGAGCCGGGATCATCTCCCGTTGTAGTCACTGTATTTTCGTAACTTGTCCGGGGGTGAGATAATTAGTGAGAAGGAATAAGATTGCGTTATTTAGTTAGATATTGGAATTAGTTAGTTGGGATCAGATTGCATTATTTGAGTTCAGGTAAGTGCAGGACATGAATCCCAGTAGATTCATTAAGTGACGTTACAGACATAAATGATGAAAATAGTGACCAAATAATGACTTGAAAGCAACAAATAATCAGATATCAATTTTTATTTGACCGGAATAAGGTTAAATCAAATGACGAAGTCTACATGGGTAAGTGATTCATATTATGTCCAACCAAGACGAGAAACAAACTCTTTTGATCAAAAATTCAAAAATTCAGACAGTTAAGGGACATTAATTATGTAACGCAGTAAGGGCCGAGGGGGGGCACTTGGGAAAACTTGAAAATCCGTACAAAAAAAATTTGAAGGTCCATACAAAAAACGTGACAAGGGGGGATTATAAAAAGAAGTTTTTTGCGTAAAATAATTAATGGACGTTCCCTAAGTAAAAAAAAATTTTTTTTTTAAACCGTACGACACTAACCAAAAATAAAAATGGAGAAAGTTAAATTTCATCGAATAATAGAATTTGGTGAGACCATTCCAAATGTGAAAAATATGAACAATCTCATTTGGACCCACATCTAACTCCTTTCGTTGACAATCTTCAAATTTTTCTTACTTCTAGACTACAATTGGATCTACCATAGTAAAAATATTTAAGTTTCCACAAAGCTTATTCTAATTTTCCATATTATGTATCTCGTAAGTTCCATCGGATTCAGTTGTAAGCTACCTCACAACATTCGAGAACATTCTTGGATACAAGCCCTAATCCGGTGTCTCTACTAGCATTTTCTGTCTTGACAGATCTATTGTAACATATGACAAACAACCTGACATTTTTTCGATAGTGGGGTTAGTTCAAACAAATCTGTGAAGACATTTTTTATAAAAGTCAAACAATTGCAGTACACGATCCCGAAATTTTCAGCGTAGAGCAGTCGATGGAGTCTCTGAAAGCAAGCTTACTGAATTGATCATTTTTGCAGCATTATTCAGGGTGGCCACACAATCTTAATATAAAAATTCCCGCATTTTTCCCGAATTTTTCCCGCATTTTTGCCTTATTTTCCCGACTGTTAAGATGAGTTAATATAAATTACTTGTAGCTAAACCTCTGAGCTCCCAACCTTTTTCCAGTTTGATTTACCACCAGACACTTTCCATTTATTTAAAATACGCCTTTTTGTGCGACAGGATGAGCCAATTTTCAACAAATGTTGTCAAATTTGGTAGCTCCTTCTTGGTTCTAGCCAAAATTTGTCCAAACCATTTTCTTTTCTCTGGAAACCGGCAAACAACGTCAGACGGCATTAAGCACAGCTGCCCAAATTCTTCTTTCACCATGTGTTAACACCCTTACAAACGCAATTCGCCAAACGTCAAACACATTCGCCACCACATGAAAGATAAGTTCATTTCTAGCCTCACCTGTTACAGCCGTGTAGCCAGATCTTCTAAGGGCATCTTCAACGGTGGTTCAAATCGTGGTTTGGATTTATTTGTTTAGACCAAACGCAAAAACATCGATGCATCGCTGGTGTTTCTAAATTTTGTTTTATACTGGAACTTATATAAGCTTCTAAGTTTCTTACTGAACGCACTCTTAAAAAATTTAATTTGATGAACTTCGGAATATCTATGAAGATTGGGTGAAAATATCTATAAGGTACATGCCAGAAGTTGATTAAACTTCTCGGCAGTTGAATAAAATAATGCATGCAAGTTTCCAGATAATCATGAAGTTTGCTCGCTGTCTTTCGAGAAGAGAAATGGTGAAACTTTAGAGAAGTTCATTGAATTGCCGAAAAATTATTAACGTTTCTGGAAACCTGGATGAACTTCCAAAAAGTTTGCTGATCATTCATTCCTGAATAGGAACAACTTTCTGGAAATGACGGGAACTTAGAAAATCAGATTTCGCTTTCAAGAAGTTGTTTTAACTTCCAGGTACATATTCTGTGATAAAAAGCAGAATATCACACATATTCAAATAACTTACGAGAAATTGAACAAAAAATCTTGGAAAGCCGTTGAATTTCTGTGGAGTAGTTAGCATTACCGAGATGTTGTTAAACCGTACGAGAACTTTTTATGAGCTCCAAGATTGTGAATAGGTGGAAATTCTATGAAATTGATTTAAAAGTAGTTGGTTTCTTTATTCTCGTTTTGGTTGGGTTAGACAAAATATCGAGTAGTAAGAAGTTTAAGTTCTTCTAAAAACTTAAATACCCTTAACTTTTGGGATGTTTTCGGAACGATTGGCAAGTTTCTCGATCACCTGGAAAGATCCCTGAAGTTCTAGAAAGCTCCTCAAACTTATGAAAAATCCTTTGAATGTTTCCTAAACTTTTCGAATGCTCAAAAAATCCAGTTTCCTGTTTATCTGGGACGTTTTCTGAAATTCTGGAAAGTTCTCCGATCTTGGGGAAGTTTTCTGAGATTCTTGAAAGACCGCAGTACTACTGAGAGATTTTCTGAATTGCTGAATCCCCTGAGCATCCGGGACTTTTTTTGAGCTTCTGGAAAGTTCCCTGAACTTCTGGGAAATTTTCTTAAATTCTGGGACGTTCTCTGAACGTCTGAGATGTTTGCTGACCTTTTGGAAAGTTTCCTGATTTTTTGGGAGTCCCATAATCTTTGTGAGCATTTCCTGAAGTTCTGAGACGTTTTTTGAATTCATGAGAAACCCTGAACTTCAAGCAAGTTTCTTGAACTCCAACATGTTCGCTGAACTTCTAAGAAGTTCTGTATATGTCTATCAAGTTTCATGAAATTCTAGAAGTTCACTAAACTTCTAGGAAGATCCACAAACTGTTGAAAAGCTTCGTGAATTTCTTGACTCTATTGGAAGTTTTGTAATTTTCTGGCAAGTTCCTTGAATTTTTGGGAAGTTTCCTGAACATCTTGAGTAGTTCTATGAACTTCTGAAAAAACACCCAAAATAATCTGATAAGTTTTCTGAACTTCTGGAAGCCCCTAATTTTTTGGATAGTTACCTGGACTTCTGTGAAGAACCCTGTACTTTTGAAACTTCCCTGAACTCGTGGTAAGCTCCTTGAATTTGTTGACAATTCCTGAATTTCTAGGAAACAATCTGAATTTCAGGAAAGTTGTCTGAACTTCTAGGAAGAACCCTTAATTTCTGGAAACTTCCCTGAGTTTATGGTATGTTAACCTTTTCCGATATTGTGGGCGTAAGTACTTCGGGCCGTACTTTCTACAATTGACTGTAGTTGTCGCATTATGTCTAGGATCATATCCCTTGGCATGTTGAAACGTCGCAGAAAGTGCTTCTTGTCATAGCTTGGCGTGGCTCTATCTATCACTATCAGCACTATCTTATATCGTTTAAATGAGATGCATGCATTCACACACTCACCACCACTCAAACCAATCCATGCTAAAAAGTTTGCGAAAAATCCTCGGTCTCCGAAGAAAACAAAACTTCTGATCTCTGGATATTGTAAGATTGACAAGATGATAGGTGTTGGTGGGTTTAACAACAAGAAATACTACACCGGTGCGGGGAACGCAAAGTTGGTCTGTGTTAGCTGGTTCTTTTTATGTTTGCTGATGCAAATGCAACTATAAAGATGTTAAAATAGACTACCACTGAAGATGCTTTAAGCGGTACGTTTTGAACAGGCTGAACAATGAGATGGGTGGACCGAGTAAATGACAAAAACGCTACTCAAATCATTTGAAAAAGGTGTGAGTATGGTTCCTTCCATATGATAAAATTCCCGCTGACTTTTGAAATTCCCGCCTTTTTCCCGCATATTTCCCGATGATTTTGGATTCCCGCATTTTTCCCGCATTTCCCGATTTTCCCGAGTCTGTGGCCACCCTGATTATTTTGGATTTTGGATTGGATGGAAATAGACATGAATTTGTCACTTGTCATATTCTTTGACAGTGACACAAATTTTAAAACAGAAATGAGTTT
>JASCZW010013579.1:0-25180 GCA_034211315.2 Aedes japonicus | reverse complement strand
CGAAACAGCTTATATCTCACAACTACATTGCTTACATCACTTGACAGATGATGTTTAACGAAGCACACTCACTTCACTCACTCACAAAATATACCAAAAATCTACCCAAAAATGAGTACATACAATTTCAGATTCTTTTTTGAGGCATACTGTATTGAAATAATTTCACATCATTAATAGATTAAACCACTCCTTACATCACAATTCTGGTATACTTGACTCTTACTAAAATCAATATATACAATCCTGATTCACTCATTCTACACAATCAGCTGAACAGCTGATTAACTCTAAGGTTAGTTGTTGTTGATGTTTTGGCCGGATCTAGCCAGCCGCCACTACTCTAAGGAGGTACTAGAATGGTATGTTGCAAAGAATGTTAAATTCATCGCCAAAGAGATTAATCCTCCGAATTGCCCTAAGTTCAGACCTATCGAAAAATATTGGGCAATTGACAAGCGAAAACTTCGAGGATGCCGTTGAAAAGTGACAAATGCACAACAAATGCGTTTAAAGTAGAATCAGTTTGCCGGTGCAGTGTCACCAGCGACTGTGCAGATCATGATGGCATCGATCAAAAGTAAAGTGCGACAGTTCGTTCGAAACAGTGGAATGTAATAATTTGTTATATATTGTTTGAAAGCTGCATAAATATTTTTTTGTTTGACGTTTTTATCAACCGTGTATGTTGTTTACACGAATGCCACCAGCGTGGTAAAGTGTCTCTAATAAATAAATAAATAAATAGTGTATGTTGTTTAATTCTTGAGCTATGATCGATTAAATGCGTCCAAATTTACTTTGAATCGGGCTTTAGCTGACGGGTAGCCGATTGCAATTAAAGCCTCCATCTCCGATCAACAGAAATGAAAATTCATGAAGCAGAACCATAGAAATCAGTTCATGGTTTATTCCGGTCACTATATTCAGCCGTTCGAAAGAATGACACCCTAGTTGGCTGACCCATTCGGGAACCTAGGTTGTTAAGCCACCTACATACTAGTGTCCTCATAAGTCGCTTCTTTCTACCACCGAATGCCATCCGGAACCATCCCCTGTTCTAAATTTCCAGCCGTTGAATGGGTCTTGTCTAGGCATGTGGGTGCGAAAGATTCATGGGAACGTTGATCCCAGTCAGCCCGCTGGCTGTTGTCAGTCAGTCAGCCGTCTGTGTACATTTCCTAACTGAACCGGATGCGCTTATTATTCTGATATTTACTTCCTTGTTTTTCTTCGCATTTTTTACGTGCAGCATCGTTGTCGTATGTCGTACAGTAAAGTCTCCCAACGGGCGGTGCGTGGTGCCATGCAACTAACTAAGCTTCTCGGCTGTTTTCCAGGGGTTGTATTGATGGCATCCTCCCACCGGGCAGTGGAAGTTCTGACTGTACTGAACAGTGTACTTTCTCCTTGCAGCATAGTTCATTTACGCTTCCGGTCGGAGCACCCAACGACGTTCACGGCGGATGTATGTGTGTTTGTGGATGTAATGTGTGCTTTATTTATTTCAAGTCCGGGTAACTAAACATGAAAAATGTGTGCAATTCTGTGAGGTCCTTCATACTATCTTCGGTTGTGGTGAGAAAAAGACCTGGAAGATAATATGACATGAATTTCGTAGAAATGTTCTGTTGGAGCAAGTTTGTTTCGTTGTGTGTGTGTGTTTGTTTGGACAGAAGTAATTGCTAGTAATATAGACTCTGACGGACACCGAAGCGGATGTCCGGATGGCTGTGGAATGGAATGTGGGATGTTTTTTTTTTTTGAGTGGATACATCAAAGGAAATTTGAAGTCAGTGCTCAAAACAAGAAATTCGAAGTACAGAAATGAGGTTGTTTTTCTGTTGGGTGTATGGGTAACTCTTGCACAATTGCACGGCTTAAATCCGATCGATGTTTAGTAATTTTCAACGTGTTACTCCTAACCATCTTTACTCACTTTTGAGTAGCCATACTTCCGACGAATTTGAGTCAATCACACTCAAATTTGGGTTGTTTAGAAATAGCATGTACGTGAGAGAAAAACTCTCTCCTTCGGTTCACTATCATGAGTCTTAATAAAATATCATTTATAAGAGTTGCCAGATCCAAATAATAAACAACGATTAACTTCAGAACACCCAGTTTCTCAGAACAGGACAAAACAGAACCGAACAGAATGGAGGACAATCCAGCAATCGGGATCGGTGGATGATTTGATCTAAAAAGCCTGAGTTGTGAAAGAGGCAAAACGTCACCCGTGTTTCTACTCCACTGTGTTTTTTTTCGATTGATCACCTTCTAGACAAAATCGTCAAAAGTTCTAAAGTAACAATTGTAAACAATGACTTAAACGTAAATTTCCTGCAAATTCCAGGTTGCTAACCTCAACATCCACTACCGACGGGAAGGTAATAACTCTAAGGTATCTGTTTCTGAGGCTATTTGGTTTGTAAGAGCAAGCAGATCACAGAAAAGAAGTCATTGAAGCTAGAAGTCATTGTTTACAAACGTTATTTTCGACCTTTTGACTATTTTGTCTAGACTTGTTGTAAACTAAACACGAAGAATAAACAACTACATTTCATCGCTTCTTGAAATTGCGTTTATAATCGTTTTATTCCTCAGGTCCATCTGAAATCCACTTGAGGTTTTGAGCCCAGGTCACTTCGAAAGTGTCGAGGAACCGAGTGAAGTGATCGGTACATTTAGCGTTGTTCGACGGAAGTAACTATTCAGGAAATTCCGCTTGAGAAGCGCGACTTGCTCGAATGCATCCAACGGACGAGAGTTGCTGATATTGCTGAAATCCGTGAAGCCTCCGGTGATAGTGAAGATGTGAAGAAACAGAAGGAGGTAGCCCGTGAGATACGGGTCAAGCAGGAGCGGGAGCGTAAATCACTATTGATATCGAGGATTCACGATTCGCAACTGAATATGTCCTGGACAAGCGAACTCCCAAGCTAAGTTTGGGATACGCTGAAATGAGGGTTCGAGCGGAACAGCAGTGCCAGTCGAATTCATATTAAACGAAAAATCCTCAGCATGCGTTTTGAAACAGGGCAACTTCAAGATCAGTTTCTGCGTATGATGTATGATGTATGTACTACCACCCATTGTGGCACGGAAACTAAGTCCGGCAGCAATGGGCTCTCCTCGCTGGTTAGACTTGATCAAGCTTCAATATCAACTGACCAACCTACTCATGCCATTGTATGAAGGGCCAAAAAGGGGTTGGGTGGATCGATAGGCAACATCACTCATACGTTTCCTCAGGGATATAAAGAATCTCCTTCCAACAACAAGATTGAACAATTGGTCAAAAGAGCAAGCCATCTAACATAAGGATGCCTCAATGGGCGGGGAGAAGAGTCCACCCTCTATTCGCAAACTGTTAGCAATAGGGAGTTAGCATTCCCACTCTCCCCATCCAGAGTGCCTCAACCGGGTGCCCTGATGGTCCCTCCCGTTGCCATGAAATATTTGTTTAATAGTGTATATATTTATGTAAATGAAAAATACTACAAGCATTCGGATCTATTATATATGATCTTCATTCGGTTGATCCTGAAATACAAGAAATGTTGTAAAGTGTAGAGTACTGTGGTTTGCGCCTAACCCGTACGTCCCCAACCCCTCCGCGACAGAAAACCTCAAACCTAAAACCGATGACACTCCATCGCCACTCATCGGACCCCGATGTGGCTCCCCGCAATGGATCACAAAACTGTCCGTGTCTACATACCTGCATCGGCTACTCCGAAAATCTCCGCAGCTTCGGACTCCAAGACGGGAGCACTGGGGCAACCACCTGTCCAGGGATGGTGGACAAAATATTCCCAGTAGCGAAAGATGGCAGCCGGCATATCAAACCTCATTATTCAGCACAACTAGGTCATCAAAAGATATCCTGAGAATTTCCGGCGACCCTGGCCACGAAAAGAAACCCTGCGGGATCCGAGTTCCTTTCGGAGAAGCGGCCATATTCAATTCTTCTCCAAAACCAGGCCTGCGACACATAAAACTTCATGATTTTGCAAAACCTGTTCTTCGGAGGACATTCTGAGGGTGTTTTACCATACTGGCCACTCAGGAAGGCTCTGGGGAATCCGAGCTCCTCCGGGAAAGCGGCCATATTCAAATCCTCTCCAGAACCTGGCGACACATCAAACTTCATGACCTCCTAAAACCCTGTCTTCGGAGGACACTCTGAGGGTACGACCATACTGGTTACCTAGAGAGGCCCCGCGGAATCCGAGCTCCTCCAGGAAAGAGGCCACACTCAAATCCCCCCGAAAACCAGGCCTGTGACACATCAAACTTCACGATTCCGCAAAACTCCGTCTTTGGAGGACATTCTTTGAAGTTTCTACTATATATCTAACCAAATCGTTTTCCAGGAAACTTTATCGTACTGCTTATGCTCGTAAGATAGTCTGAATACAGAAGACCTCGCCTCAGTTTTGTAATCCGCCCGCCCTCTTCGTACTCTTTTTCTGAATTTCATTACGCTTTGGTGACTTCAAGATCACTTTCTGCGGTTCGATAAACTGGTGCGGGAGTATCGCGGCACAGATTCGGAAATGGATAACCTCGACGTAGTGTGCCGCTTGGACCGAATTTCGCAACTATGGTGACTGCTATTGAGATGATGCCGGAAGATTATCTGACGATGGAGTTCGTCAAGTGCCGGCTGTTAGATGAGGAGACAAAGCAGAAGCAGAGCAGGTATGGAATTGTTTTCCGGCACGAAGTTCGGATAGAAGCAACCGAAGAAAATTCAGTGTTTCTGCTGCAAAAAGGAAGGCCACAAGATGGCCGATTGTCCGGAAAAGAAAAAGAAGTGTTTCGGTCAAAGAGGACAGCCGAAAACGAAGGCGAATCAGTTTTGTTGGCGTAAGCGGCGGGATGTAAGACGTAAATGGCAAGTTCTATGTAGTTCTAGAAAAGAGTGTGTGAGAGGTCGTTGCTTTCGTGCGATCGAATGCGGAAGGACTACGAGTTGTGGCACCGTCGGCTCGGCCACCTCAGTGAGAAGAATCTGTGAGCTCTGGCGCGAAACGAGTCGATAATTGGTTTGATGCTGAACTCGGATAAGAACAGTGAAGCTATCGTTTGGGGACCCTGTGTCAAAGGGAAGCAAACAAGGCAGCCGTTTCTGTCGTGCAGTGAAAAGCGTTCGGGGCGTGTTCTAGAGCTGGTGCATTCTGATCAAAATATTACGTAACCTTCATCGATGACTGGAGCCACTTTACCGCTGTGTACTTGATGGAGTCGAAGGATGCAGTGCTGGAATGGTTCGTCGTTTATGAAGCGATGGTGACAGCGAGGTTTGGGATTATGATTTCACGCTTGCAAAGTAATAACGTCGGTGAGTACTGTGGAAAATGTTTTAAACAGTTCTGTAAGTCGAACGGGATCAAGCAAGAATTCAATACCCCGGAGCAGAATGGGGTAAGCGAGCGCATGAACAGTACCATTGTCGAGAAAGCGAGAGCGATGCTTCAGGATTCTGGGATTAGAAAGATTTTCTGGGGTCAGGCGGTTCAGACGGCCGCGTATTTGATCAACAGGAGCCCAACCAGTGCGCTAGATTTGAACCAAACTCCGTTTGAATTGTGGGAGTCACGAATGCCGGATATTTCGAAACTTCGAGTTTTCGGATGTCGAGTGTTTACTCATATTCCGAAAGAGCTGCGGAAGAAATTGGATCCAAAGTCGTGGGAAGGCGTGGGATCCGACGAAGGCAGAAATCGTTGTGGCACGTGACGTGATGTTAGTGGAGACCGAAATGCCATCGAAGACTTTTGGTAAGGCAAACCTCGAAGATACGTTCTTGCGTGAACCCCGAAGTGCTGATTATCTTGAAGATCGGAACGAAGAATTGGATGAGGATCTGGAAGGTCTGCATGCTGAACTGAAGGAAGAGTCGGATGGAGCATTTGTAAGCTTTACGGAAGACTCCAGTGCGGAAAATCCGGATGTGCAGGACTGGTGGAAGAACCTTCGATCGCTGGCAGAGATTGGTCAGTATGTGACCGGAAACCACCAGACTGGCATAAGGATTTTGAATTCGAGTACGCATGATTTGCATTGAGTGCGTTGAACTATATGGATGGTATTTCCAGGACGATTGCTGACCTGCGGACACGCAAAGGCTGGACTCGCTGGAAGGAAGCAATCGAAGATGAGATAGATTCGTTGAAGCGCAATCACATTTGGACGCTGACGCAGCTTCCTGAGGGCAGAACTGCGATTACCTGCAAATGGGTTGTTTGAGTGAAGCATGGAAGTGGCGGAACCAGTGACCGGTACAAAGCCGACTATTCCAAGACGTATTCTCCAGTGGCGAAGCAGGATACCCTTCGAGCTGTTTTGGTTTTGGCGAATGAGGAACGTATGCATCTACACCAAATGGATGTAAAGACTGCGTTCTTGAACGGAGAACTCAACGAGGAGATTTATATGGCACAGCCAAACGGGTTTGAGCAGGGGCAAGGGCTCGTTTGTCGTCTGAATCGGTCCTTGTATCGGTCTGAAGCAGGCGTCTCGTGCGTGGAATGAACCATTCCACCGCTTCAGAGTAAAGATGGGTTTCAAGCGCAGCGAGAACGATCAGTGCATTCATGCCTGGCCAGCTCGTCTCTGAATGTTATGGAAGCTGTGAAGCGTGGATTTGCGGAAGAATTCGAGATGACCTATGTAGGGGGGATGAAGCAGTTCCTGGGAATAACTGTGGAAAGAGATGTCCCGAACGGAATTATGGGGATTCATCAGCGGAATTATTTCGAAAACCTGCTCCAACGCTTTGAGATAATGGATTGTCAGCCAATATCCACGCCTTTGGAGAATCGGTTGAAGCTGATGCGAGGAATTGAGGAACCGAGGACGTCGAAGCCGTATCGTGAGCTCGTTGGCTGCTCAATGTACGCTTCGCTAACGACGAGACCGGATCTTTCGGCAGCAGTGACCTATTTTAATCAGTTCCAATCCTGTCCGAACGAGGATCGTTGGGTACACCTCAAGCGAATGCTTAAATATGTCAAGGAGACTATGGAAGTTGGACTGATTTTTCGAGATGACGAGAGATCACCCGTGTTGTAAGCATACTGGGATGCCAATTGAGCCAACGATTTGGTTGATCGTAGCTCTGTAACCGGTTGCATCTTCAAGGTGTTCGGCAGTCACACGCTGTGGATGATACGCTAGCTTCGGGATCTGGGCCAGAGAATGCAAGGCTCGGTAGTAGTTCATGAGGACAGCCAATCTACGATTCGGATTGCCGAGGACTGTCGTGATCATGGATGGCTGAAACATGTAACATGTATTGAAGATTAAATTTGTCGGAACATCGGAACAACAGGCGGATATAATGACGAAGGGACTTCCGTCCGCATCATTCAAGCATCGACGATAGTTGCTTGGACTTAGACGGTTACACAAATTTTAAGCAAACCTTTTTTTTTTGTATCATAATGAACGACGCCAGACGTACTCGAAGACCTTCAACAGCTTCCGGGTCTGGCTTTTTAAACCGCAATGCAAAGGAACGCCGTTGCTGAGCATTTCCGGACAAAGAAGGTACCCAAATTCCCGAAGAAGTATTTGATTTGGCAGGCCATATGTAGTTGGGGTCGAAAATTTAAAATTTTCGTCTCTACCGGTACTATCAATAAGGATGTGTACGAGAAAGATTGTCTGAAAAAGCCACGGCTGCCCAACTCTGGTTTGGCCTTATTTGGTCTCTTGTCACTATGCAAAATTCGTCCTGGAATGGTATAAGGTTCAAAAGTGCCAAAAACAGCCTACCCACCAAACTGTCCAAAAGTTCGCCCAATAGAGAAGTACCGGGTTCCAGTTAAGCGGAAACCCTTCGAAACTAAGAAGAAACTAAATGGTACCGATGATTTCAAGAGAAGATGGAGAATCGTCACGGCAAGCGTATATGAGAAATAGAAAGTTCGTGAATTTTACAGAAAGAAGGATCAACATCTTAATCAACTGTTTCTAATGTAGATATAACTCTAACGGGTGTTCAATAAAAAATGAGAATGATTTCAATACCTTTCAGTAATTAAAGTAAAGAGTGTAATTTTTTTTTGAGAATTGCTCTCAGAGAATCGCTCTCTGGACTCCCTAACAATAGGTGGCTTGTTTCTTTTCGCTCGTGTGCTGTCAGTTCAATCGAAGATGGCGTCGAAACAGCAAGCACTCCGCGAGCGTGTTGTACGGTTTTACGAAACGCATGGTCATCGTGGATAAAAGTTTACGGTAGACCACTTTCGGGACCGCACTTACAGTTTTCCAGATCCTGGCATCCCTGAGCGCGGAGCGGAGCGCCGGTAGCGGCCGTCCGGCGAAGATAATGACGAAGAAGAAGGAAGCGATAAAAAAGCTGTTCGACAACAAGGACGAAACGAGTTTGCGTGACGCCGGCCGAAAATATCACTGCTCCCATGGAGGACATCATCTGTCGGGAGAAGACTCGGTCCCCCGATTACACGGACGAGCAGATAGCGACCATGAAATCGCAGTGCCGGTGGATGACGAAAAACTACCGCGGGACGTCGTTCGTGCTGGACGACGAAAGTTACTTTCCACTCTCGAAGACCCACATTCCAGGAAATGACAGCCACTATAATTCTGTTGAAAATCGCCATATCGGCCAGACGGATTTCAAAACCGTGGTTCAAGCCGAGTCCCATCAAACGCTGCACACCTCTGGAGTGAACTTCCATGGCACATTTGTTCCACATTTTGATCGTCTGAGTCGCGTCCCGAGCTGTTTTTCCACTTTTCTTAAGCTTCCGCTTCATTATTGCCCAAAATCTCGCGATGGCCCGGAACTGCGGGCAGTTGGGTGGATTTTTGTTGATATCGATGAAATCTACGTTATTAACGCGTGTTACCAACGAATGGGAACAATAGTTTGACACAGTGCCGAATGTCCTAGAAACTAGGTAAGGTTGGTTTTTTAGGCTAGTTTTGTATGTAATAGATATTAAACTTTCCTCTGGCAAAATTTGAACGTGCATTCAAAACTGAATACCATAAAAAGGTAATTTACTAATCCACTAACCCCTCAGCGACGACTCGCATCTTGGCAGATGTCTATTGACAAGTGGCTTGTCAAAGTTGGCATTCGTGATTCCCGGAAAAGGTGAGCAGGAGAGAGAAAAGAGAGAAAGTGGAAGAGAGAGTTATGAAAGAAGGAGAGGAGAGATATGGAGCAGTTGGTTGTCTAGCAAAAAGGAAAGAAGGTGAATCGAGTAGAAGGTTTTGGATCGCGAAATTGGATAGACGTAGAAATAGTATCTACATAAGCAGAAAAAGTAAAGCGAAGAAAGGAAGTGTTCCAGTGGGAAACCGGGAAGTGACTTTTTGGAAGCGGTTTCGACAGAATCGAATACCTGGCGAGTCCCGTGCTGGTGGTTGGCTAGTTGACTATAAATCCAAGCCACAAGTCACGGGTGAGCTGCAGTTCTGGTAGGGTCTGGTGGATTCGCCCTCGCTTACTAGGGAACAATATCCTATTGGCTACGGCCCCGTCGGCGAGCACGTGGAACGTCGAGTGTACTACGGCGAAAGAAGAGCGGCTGAACGATTGTACGGCAAGCTTTCAAGTTCTGGAAGGCAGGAGCCCGGGAATATGGAGCCGGTCACCTGGGCCGGTTTATCTACGTAACTGTGGACCATCAGATCGGAAGGCCGATTCTACCAGACAATCGATGAAGGTAACCTCTCTCTCTCTCTCTCTCTCTCTCTATCTCTTCGGCATGTATGCGCTGAGTATCAACAGTTCTTGAACGGCCGCAACGATAACACCCCCTTAAAACGATGTATCCCTTAAAGGGAATATATGATTAAGTCTAATTTGTGTATGTTGTGCCTTTATTCTGGAAAGACCCCCTGGGTTACTTTTGTCCGATCCACCTATTATTCTCATTATTGTTTGGGTACACGTGGGTCCTCCGAAGCAAGTGATGCGCCAACTCTAAGCCAAGAGTAAACCCTGAGATAGCCGTTAATTACACGCGGTAGCACTGCATGACTACCCGGATGTAGTGGCAACTCACCAAATTTGGCCAAAACGTCACTTGACCTTTATGGGCTTTAATGAAAGGTAGTACGCGGTTTTTGAGGCATTCTTCTTTGTACAGTTTCAAGTCCATCGTCTTATTTGTCACGAACACTTTGGTCTTTGCTCCGCAGCTGCATATCCGTTGTCAAATCATCAAAGTTTGTTGGCAAATTTGACCATAAAAGCAAACTTAAACTTCGAAGGAAAATCTCCTCGTGCCGTCGCCATGTAGAATGTTTGGCCAGGCCGAAATCCGAAATCCATTTTGACGTAGGTTTCATCGTCGATGAGCAGGCATCCTTGGTACTTCGTCAAAACCTGCTGGTACAATTTCCGAGCTCGAGTTTTGGTGATGAAACTTTGCTTCAACGTTCTGTTTGGTTGCTTGCTGGCTCGATAAGAACGATATGCTGCTCGCAAACGAATTCTTCGAACGGTACTGCGAGCAGCAACGTATTTTTGTGCGATTTCACTATCTAATAATCCAGGATTTGCTCTGACGGTTCTCAACACCTTCTGGTTCAGCTTGCGTTGATATGTTCCACTACGACGCTTACCTTGAGGCACTCGATCCACGAGTGCTGCAACACAATAAGTGATTCCGGATTCTTACTGGACATAACTTTACGCCGAAAAGACGCTGGAATAACTCCAACTACCTTTGCTTATCTTCGACAGATACGCGTATTTCGTCTACAATGTGCAGACTTCTTCAGTGTCTCGTACTTATAACTCGACTTATTAGACTTAGACTATAGTTGCCCGACACATTGGGAAATCGACTTAAAAACGGTCAAAATAAACGGTTTGTCATTCGGTAGATACCATGACATAGCCTTTTCGGCCACCACCCCTGGTCCCTCTCGATACCGGCCCAATTCCAGAATGGATGTTAGGTGATGATGAATTAAGCCAGCGAATAGTACTAATGATGAGAGTTCGCATAACTGAAAATATTGTTCGACAGTCCGAACCTCGTCACCCCAATGACCACTTTCTAATCGCAAAAGTTGAAGCCTCAAAGGAAGCTAGAGGAGCAAGATACATTCTGCGTACCAAGAACAAATCGATTGTTACGAAGTTGATGCAGATTCGAGAACTCCCGGACAAAACACCAGTTGAAGTCATCGAACATCCTACTCTTAACATGGTTCAAAGGGTGGGGTTTGAACCAAACTCAGTCGATCTCAGTAAAGAATTCATTTGTCGCAACCTAGAGTCTCAAGGAGTATGTGATGCCAAACATATAACAAAACGAGATGGAAATCAATTTCGCAACACTCCGTTTATAATGTTAACGTTCAAAGGAGCTATACTTCCGAAATATGTTTACTTTGGAAGGCTTCGGGTTGGCGTAAGGATTTTTTTTCCATCTCCGATGATGTGTTTTCGCTGTGCCAATTTCGGGCATTCACGGAAGAACTGTGGCACTAATAAATACAGGCAGATTTGTTTGACTTGTTCGGGTACACACGAGTTGATCCAAGGAACACAGTGTACTCTGCCAGCACATTGCCAAAATTGTGATCGTGCTCATTCTCCAGTTTCGAAACAGTGCCCGGTATATCTTGAAGAAGAAGCTATCATTCGCCTTAATATTAATCGTGGTTTATCCTTCAGCAAGGCTCGGACCGAATACAGAAAAGTGAGGTGAAACACATCCTTTTCCAGTGTTATTCAAGGCAGACTTCGCAACGAAGAAGAAGAAAAGGATCGTGCCGTAAAACTGCTACAGGAACAAATACTGAGTCTCCAAAAAACCGTAGTAGCGCTTTAAGCACAAATAGATGCCAATACAAGCAAACCAGTACCAAAGGACAACAATGGAAAACAAAACCCACCGAAAGATACAGGCACCTCAAAAGGAACAAATCCAAATGCCGGACAGTCATTGAATAAGTCTGGTACATCGGGGATCAGGCTGAAAGATTGTTACGTGGTAATCACTCGGGTAAATACCGATAAAGAAGCAGTCGCAAAGTACGGTAAGGACACTATCGCACAGAGGGGGAAAAAATCACAAAATTATAATGAGGAAGAGCAAATGGATTTCGAAATGGTCAAACATAATAAAAGGAAAGGAAGAGGAATACACCTGAATCTCCGGACCAAAAAAAAAGGATTTGGCGATGAGGATCCCACGCTGCCACAAAAATCGCCTGAACTCCCTATTTGAAATCAAGAAATAGACTTTACAAACGAAAACAGACCAACGCCTTTGAAAATGGACATTCAACCGGATTATTTTACCAAACTGTACAGCGATACTATAAATACCATACAAACCAACCAGTCAAACATGTTTCCTGCGAAACCCATGTATTGGGAGGACTCAGGGAACCTAACCAAACTAGATGTCAACAACGAATCATCCAACGAACCTCCTGAATCGCCAAGCGCGAGGCCTCCCACGTCAGCCCTGACCAGAGATGTTCCGGGTCTACCCGAAGAGCCTCTGGCGGCAGCTGACGTGGTCCGCCTATGCTTACAGTCAAGTAGCTCCAACTTAAATGAAGAAACTGGTGCCGTTCCGCTCTCCCCTTCATTTATAGAATCTGACGAAACCAGAATAACTGGCGATATTCCCTCACCAACAACGAAAATAACCAAGCAAGGAAGCATCTCATTTCACTCGGATGCAACTACCAAACCACATGCCGCGTACCCACAAACTCGGTGTGTTGAGAAAGAAAGGATAGCAACCAACAACTCTCCCTACAATCTCCCGCGGCTCCCGGTAGCTGCACTATCAAATGCTTATATATACGACCACTTTCGAGGATACCGTGTGGAGCCAGCATCAAGCAAAGAAAGATATGGAGGTGAGCTCAGGAAACGTTCTACGGATACCACGCCAGATTACCCGGGCTGTTCATTAGTAGAAGATTCTGTAGAAAAAGAAAGAAGCTTACCGGACTGTGACATATTAGGAAGGACTAGTCAACAAACGAAGTCACGCTCCAGAAGTGGAGTGCATAGAAAGAAACACCTGGTTAAAAACTGTCCACCGAAAATGCTCAGCATGCAGTGGAATATCAGCAGTCTATGGGCAAATCATGCAGAATTGTTTCACTTTGTTCAAGATAACCCACCAATTGCTATGTGCTTTCAAGAAATGATGGTCAAAGACACTACAAACTCATGGAAACTGGCGCATCGTCGAGTCCATAATGGTAAAGGAGCTGCTGGATTAGGTATTTGGAAAGAAATACCCCATAAATTCATCGAAATGACATCTGATATACCCATTACAATCGCAAGAATTCAGAATCCGTACAACATCACCATCGTATCTGTATATTTCCCACACAATGCAAATGATCAATCTATTATCAGTTCATTGGACAAAATGCTGAAAGTAACTGAACCACCATACCTCATAGGCGGGGATTTAAGCGCCTGTCGCGAAGCTTGGGGCTCCAGGTCATCGAAGAGAGGTCGTATGCTCCTGTTATGGGTGGTTAACAATCAGATGATTGTACTAAATAATGGTTCTTCAACCCGCATTAACGAAGCAAGAGGAACGATGTCTGCCATTGATATTACTATCGCTTCCACCAGTTTGGCATTGAAAGTAAGCTGGGAAATTTTGGAAGATTCAATGGGCAGCGATCATTTGCCAATGTTGATAAAAATGGATGAAAGATCAGTACAACTTGGGAACAGTAGACGATGGCTATACAAGGACGCCGATTGGCTGGCATTTGAGCAAAAAACTGACGAACTAATAAGCTCAAGTACCAACATTACGGTTGAATCGCTGGGACAGCTTATCTACCAAGCAGCAGAAACATCCATACCGAGAACATCAGGGAAAACAATTGGAAAATCAAAAATCTGGTGAACAGATGACGTTCAGAAAGCAGTAAAAGCACGACGAAAAGCCCTTCGAGCCTTGAAAAGACAACGAGGTGATAGTACGGAAAGAATCGCCGCACTCCACGTATTTCAAGAAGCAAGAAGTGTAGCTCAAAAAGCAGTAACTAATGCAAAACACGAATCGTGGAAAAAGTTTGGCTAAAGCTTTTCACCAGCTATTGGAGCTGACAAAATCTGGCAGAACTTCAACCGCCTTAACGGGAAAAAAAAGAAAAGGGAGGAGAAGCTTTATCATCAATAACGAGCATGTTGCTGAACCTGCAAAGATTGCTGAACATTTCGCAGCTATGTTTAAGGAAAACACCACAGCCAACACAGATAATATACCACCTACAAACACTCCCAGCGGGGATGGCGGCACACACAGTGACCAGATATGTGAAAACACAGAGGAGTACAACTGGAACAGTGCATTCACCATGGAAGAACTCTTAAAGGCAATTGACATAGCCAAAGGATATTCGACAGGAAAAGACCAAATTGGATATCCCATGATTAAGAGGTTGCCTCTATCTAGTAAATTAGCGATGTTAAATTCATTCAACCAGGTTTGGCTCGAGGGTCGGTTCCCCAGATTTTGGAAAGAGGGAATAGTTATTCCAATACCGAAACACGATGAAACTCGTCAGTTTGCCAATGAATACCGTCCAATCACCTTATTAAGCTGTATTGGTAAAGTATATGAGCGACTGGTTAATCATCGGTTAGTTACGTATTTGGAGCAAAATAATCTAATTCATCCTGGGCAACACGCGTTCCGTGCAGGACGAGGAACATCTTCCTATTTTGCCGAATTGAATGAAATACTAACGCAAGCAAACAACAACCACCATCATTGTGAATTGGCCCTTTTAGACTTGAAGAAGATCATTCCCTAGTGAACAAGCAAACGGAACAGTTCGTTTCTTCCGTGCTCCGTTGCGTTAATGGTTTTTGAAAGTGTATTATCTCGAAGTTCAGTTTTTTTTTTCCTCCTCGACTTTATTTTGGCCGCAGTTGTCATCGAGTTAATTTTTTTTTCTGAAGTAGAAAAGCAGAAGTTTAAACAGTGTTAATCGATCTTAATTTGCTGCAATCAAGTGACAAGCCATTTTGCCGCATCTCTGTGGATCACACACACCAGCAGTTCATCTTGCGATAGAGGCTATCCGTCCATTTCATCGGCAGTAACGGTTCGCCTCACCACACTCGTCGCGCTTCACTCCGCCCCGGTATAGGCGACCACGCACGTTCGCCACCCAGCAGCAGTAGCAGCAGCAGCAGCTCAATAATCCATATAAGATAAGTGTTTTGTTTTTCTCCTTTTCCCCTCTGAATAGATTGTATTGTCATTTTGTGTTTTTGTTTGTGTCAACCTTGTTTATTGTATTGAATTGTATTGTATAGTGTGCTTTTGTAAGTGCCTCAGTGGTTGAGCGTAATTAGCTCCCACGGGTGCGACATGGATGATTTGTCGGAAGATGATTCATCCATGCCGCAAAATAATGAGGTGTCTCAAAACGTCACCCGGTCACGGGCCTATCCAGACGATTCAGCTGGGCCATGGGTTGTATACTTTCAGCCCAAAACGAAACCTCTAAATGTTTATCAGATCAGTAATGATCTGACGAAACGATTCTCGGCCGTGACTGAAATCATTAAGATCAGGCCCAATAAACTTCGGGTCGTTGTGTCGAACCTGAAACAGGCGAACGAGATTGCTGTCTCTCAATTCTTTACACTCGAGTATAGAGTGTACATCCCAGCTCGAGGTATTGAGATAGAAGGTGTGGTCACCGAAGCGACTTTGACCCCTGAGATCCTGATGAAGCAGGGGGTTGGTCGATTCAAGAACCCCCTGCTTTCTCCAGTGAAGATACTGGATGTGAGAAAACTAGGCACAGTATCGATCACTAAGGGTGAAAAGAAGTTCACTCCGTCAGATTCGTTTCGCGTGACCTTCTCTGGTTCAGCCCTCCCTCAATACGTCGAGTTGGGAAAACTTCGACTACCAGTGCGATTGTTTGTACCTCGGGTAATGATCTGCCAAAAATGCCAGCAGATGGGACATACGACCTCCCACTGCGGCAATAAGGCACGCTGCTCAAATTGCGGGGAGAAACACGAGGGTGGAGCCTGCGCAGACAGCACACCAAAATGCGCTTTCTGCAAGGGTTCTCCTCCTCATGCTCTCTCGTCATGCCCGGCGTACAAGCAACGCGGGGAAAAATTAGAACGCTCGCTAAAACAGCGTTCCAGGCAATCTTTCGCCGAAATGGTGAAAAAAGCCTCACCATCACCCAATGCCAATACGAATCCCTTTGCTCCTCTGTCAGATGACGAGTCTGACTTTGACTTGGTTGAAGAGGGAACATCAGCCAGTTTTCCGGAAGGCACTTCACGAAAGCGAAGACGCGTCCGCCAACGGAAAGTTGCTGAGCCGGAGCCCAAAACCAGTTTGCCAATTTCAAAAAAAGGTGGAAAAAGGGAAAATCCTAGTCCTCCTGGTTTCCGCAGTAGTAACTACTCCCAGGACTTTCCATCTCTTCCGGGGACATCAAAAACCCCTAGCACCCCGATTTTAAGAACAGAAGTTCCTTCTCCATCAGGACTGTTCTCATTTGATGATATTGTTGAAAGTATTTTCAAGTTCCTCGAAATTTCTGACCCTCTTAAAAGCATTGTTCTGGCAATGCTTCCCACAGTGAAAACGTTTTTGAAGCAATTGACAATCAAGTGGCCCCTCCTTGCAGCAATCATTTCCTTCGATGGATAATTTAAATTTATAGCGCCAATCGTAAACTTCAAGCCCCTTGTTCCGTATATGTCGCTGAATTAGCGGTAATACATTTTACGCTAAGTTTTGCCTCATTAACACCGGATCAGTACTTCATCTTTACGGATAGTCTCAGTTCTATAGAGGCTATTCGCTCATTGAGCCGGTAAAGCACTCCTCGTATTTTCTCATGAAAATACAGGAGCTTCTAAAGTGCTTTATCTTCGCGTTATTTTATCATCACCTGTGTATGGGTCCCATCTCATTGTTCAATTCCGGGCAATGAGAAAGCGGACCTCGCTTGCAAAGGTGGGCGCTATGGAAGGCGATATTTGTGATCGACAAATCGCCTTTAACGAATTTTTACTATTTTTCGTCAACAGTCACTCGTCTGGCTGGCAGCATAAAATGGAGTAAAGGAGATTTGGGGCGATGGCAACATTCTATCATCCCAAAGGTGTCGAAGAAATCTTGGTTTTGGGGTATGGATGTGGGTCGAGACTTCATTCGATAGCGGTGTCTCGAACTCATGTCAGTCATTATTCTTTGAACAGCTCCATTTATACCGAGGTTGGGCTGAGCGGCAATCAATCTGTGAAGTTGTGGACAAGGTTCATCAGGACGCAGATCCATTATTTTGGTCATGTGCTGAGCATCGTGGAGTCAGATCCGAACTTTATGATTCCCTTCCGGGCTCGAGGTAGACAACCCAATGTACCGGTACGAGATATTTTGGCTCTCTACGTGATCTGGAGTTTGTAAAACTAATTTGTATGTTTTTGACTAACATTAGCCTTAGATTGTAGTTAGTTTAACATGTATGTTTAGTATAAGTTTTTTTTCTGTGTTTGTGTGTTTTCCTTTCTCTTTCAAAAATGTTCAAATAAAGCCAAAAGTTGTATAGTTTCAAGCTTTTTGACAATTTAGAATATTAAATAAATGTAGTTATGTATACATGCTGTAAATTCCACCCATCTCCCTATCCGTTAATTGTTATTCCTATTAACCTCGAGACAGCCATGAGTAATCGAGCTCTATTCCCTAACATAGATTTAAGATACATGAGTGTATACAAATATGAAAGCTTGGCTCTGTAAAGTTGATTCGATTGAGCCTGTACAAATAAATGATTAATAAAAAAAAAAGAAGACTTGAAGAAAACATGTGATAGAACATGGCACACATATTTTAAAGAGGATAACAGATTTGAATGTAGGTACGAATATGTATAGGTGCATCGAAGGGTTTCTTGAAGATCGGACATTTCAAGTTAGTTTCGGAGGAAAGATATCAACACCTAGAGATCAGAAAACTGGAGTACCGCAAGGATCGGTGCTATCGGTTACTCTGTTTATTTTGGCAATGGACTCGATATTCGAAGGTATCCCAAATGGCGTAACGGCCTTACTATACGCAGATGATATTTTACTTATATCCACGGGAAAACAAGCATTTTATGCCAGAAGAAGGCTTAAATTCGCCATCGAGGCTGTCTAATGGGCAAAAAACTTTCACTTTGAGCTCTCTGTCAGCAAATCTATGCTTCTACATATATGCCGAAGAAAACATTCCCGCCTGAAAAAAATCGATTCGAGATCAAAGTCAACGGCAAAAAAATACCAGATGTTTCACCAGCAAAAATTCTTGGCATATGGGTAGATAGACGTGGTAGTTTCAATATGCACTTCAGAAAAACAAAAGAAGCAACCAAAGGTAGAATCAATTTCATTCGAGCAATATCAGGACATGGGAATAGAGAAGTACTACGAATTGCGAACGCTATTTGTATATCCAAATTACTATATGGCATCGAACTCTTCGGTATTACATGTATTAAACCATACCAACCGATTTACAATCAACTCCTGAGAATCACTTCCGGTGCATTCAGAACATCCCCATCGGCAGCCATGGCAGTAGAATGCGGTGTACTTCCATGGAAAGAAAGGGTGGCTCTAGGAATGGTGAAAAGCCTCTGCCGTATCGAAGAAAAAGGTACGGATAAAGCAGCTCTTCGAAAATTACAAACGATGTCCAGAAGGTACTAACCGGAATGGAACTCCCAAAGGTGGAAATTACACTGTCTTGGTTGTAGACCCTGGAATCGTAAAACGCCAAAAGTAGATTGGACTGTTAAAAAACAATATAGAGTTGGACAAGATCCAACTAAAGCACGCGAAAGAAAGGAACCCGACCAACTTGCCCCAGTGCCGTTACATTGAGGATTGTTTCGGCTCCCTTCATGCCCTAGCGTGCAAAAATAATTGGCGGGCCAAGGATTCGAAGCAGTTGATCACGATGATCCGGAATTGTATCCGGAAAGTGGACGTCAGTGCCGTCCAGCGTTCTTGTAAGATCATCGCGACGCAGTTGCGTCTTACGGTTGACTGGGGGCCCTTCTCCAATATTCATTGACGTTTTTTTGAAGAATTAACATTATGTTTTTATAAAAAGTACTGAAATCGTTGAAAAAAAAATTTTTTTTTACTATATGACTGAAAAAGTTTTCATTTTTTATTGAACACCCGTTATTATTGTTAAATAAACAATCGATTTTGTTGAATTATGTGTAATGTTTTTTCTTTGCTGCTTTCATTTTGGTGTTTGGTGTATTGAACGTGGACAGGCTTTAGGTATCATGCTGGAAATCTTACTTGGATCAGAAATTGTTGTTAGTACACGAGAACGTCCATATGCAGTGTTCATAGAGGTGTAAAGATACAGGGAATTAATCTCGATTTGTAACAAAAGAAAATTTAAAAATCCATACAAAATTCAATATTTTCAGCACTCTTCGTAATTATTCAACTCGAGAAGCCTTGCGTTTTGCAACGTGTTGCAGAAACTACCATTTGCAAATTGCCATGACAAGACATGACCATCACAACGTGACCGAGTTCCCAGGAACTGCTACCACTAGAAAATATCCTCTTCGTAGAAGACAACATCTAACATCGTCATCCAAGTTACTTTCCCACATAGAATCAGCGTCATCCGAATGTCCGAACGCTTTCCTCGGGCATAAAAGCATATCGTCAGGTGGCTATATGACATAAACACAACCATTCGTTCATCTCAACTTTGCTCTCCGGCACGTGATGGAACTGGAATTTCCTTTCTTCCCGGATTACACATTTCACCAACGCTAGCTTTGTTCATTAACACCGACCATCTTCTGCTTCCACTCTCGCACAGTTCAGATCAAGAGCTTTAATTTCACAAAGTCACGCACCGTGGTTGCCTAACTTGCTCGTCGCAGTCGTCAGTCAAACATTAATTTAACGTTCCGTCCAGTAGTTATAAGTGTGGACGTGGTCGAAAATTGAAAAATGTCCGTTCCCTACCATTCCACAAGCAAATCCGGGAGTACGTGAGTTCCGACGAACCGGAACCATGTTGGATGCTGTTGATTACCACTTCGCAAAAAAAAAAAAGAACGAGACCGTAAAGTGCAAGGAAGCAGAAGAAAGTCCGGAGCTGTTTTACTGACAGTTGCAGCTTGCTAACCATGCTTTGCTCCTGTTCTGAAGCTGGGGATAATCCAGGGCCATAACAGAGCCCGGCCATTGATAGGTTGAGTTGATTCAATTTAATGAACTTCCACACACGTGCTCAATTAAAATGAACGGACACTTTTCAATGTTCACGTCAATTTACTTCCGGTAATTGAATCAATTTAGCGAAACGATAGGAAGCTAAGCCGGGATGTGCTCGCGGTCGACGGGGATACATGTTTGGTGAATAAACAATAAATTTCATCGAAAGTTCAGGTGGTGCAAAAACGTTAGCCGCCCTCCTCTACCGCAGTGCATGGCCAAGCCGTTTTTTTACGGGCCGACATGTTTCCTGAATGGCAAATAAATTGTTTAGATAAACTAATTGGATCAATAACAATAACGCTTATTGATATATGCAGTTTGGGATTCGATTGGCGTCGGTAATCCCTAAATTGCTCTTCCCGGAGCAATCACTCAAAGCTCTAGCGGCACGTGTTTGGAGTTATTATGTCCTCTTGTTCAAATTATCAATTCCTTTGTTTGGGTTATTAATGGTGAATCCCACTATACTATCAACGAGTTTCGATAACAGTTCCAGCTATTGCCGCGGCGCCGAAAACGTCAATCAAATTATGCTGATAATGTTCCACATAAGCGAAAACATGAGTTGTTTTGTTATTTTCTGATCTTGTTTACTGTCTGAAGATTAGCCGAAACGCGCATTACTCTCGGTAGTGGGATTTACCTATTTTAAGTAAGATAAGCCAAGTCCACTTTGTTATGAGTATTCTCGCAACGTCGTGCACACATCTGACGCATTTGTTTGTTTACATTTGTTCGCTCAGTGATTTTTTGGCTATTACCTAGCTATTACAATTGACAGAATTATCCATAACTCCTTGAAAGTGTCCATATAAGTGAGTGTTACTATTCACAGAAAAATAAATAATATTAACAAGCGTGTAAAAGTTCCCTTCGTTTAATTTCAAGCCAAAGCAGGCGTAAACAACGAAATTGTTTGCCATTTCTCATGCGCCATACAACAATGTTTGAAATCTTTCATACAAGAGGCTAGATTCAGAGCGTTATCTGGCTTAAATTTACGCAAAATATCCATTATTCTCTGCCAAATCTAGCATTCCCTTTATCTGCATTAGATAACGCAGAAAATTCAATGTTTCTTTTTATCTGTGTTGTCAATAGTCTTTGCCAAAATTATTTTTATTTATGTAATTTTTGACTTACATCCCATTTTTACATTCTATTTGATTCAGCCCTGAAGCTCTACAGCTTCGTCAACGTTTAATTTTAAATTTTAGTTTAATTATTTCACTTAGAAGTTCATTCATAGATCAGCCCTCGGGGTATTGTTACTTTCAAAGTCTGATAACCTACTTAAACTAAAACTTTGGCTACAATTTGAAAATCCTAGGGCTGGGGAACCCGATTCCGGATGATCTGGTGATCCGATCTCAGGCAGCGATGCCCTCTACCGATTGATAGACTCACTAAAGCGATCATCGAGCATTTTTATCTCGGCCAGACGGAGGACCTCAGATGTTCTTGTCCTCGGAGATGTTTTATATCATCCTGAGGAACTTTTTTGAACACGCTGAAGTTTCAGGTGATGTGTTTTTGCGCAACTCTCCCAGATTGGCATGCCCTTGCGCTGTTCCTCCTTCGAGCCGTCATCCTTCGAATGACAAAAGGTCAAAAGGCAAAAGGTCTGGAATAAACAAGACAAGAATGACAAGACGTTGAATGACAAGACGTGAGAATGACATAACATCGAATAACAAAACGTCGAATGACAAATGATTGTATGTATGTATGTATGGTAGCCACCATCCCCTCTAGCCCTTGGCTTGGATGCAGCTCCACTTAACAGCAAGATCAAATTGGGCCACCGATCTGAATTCGCACTATCGCTGTATGAAGGGCCAAAAACGGAGGGTGGACCCGTAAGCAGAGACACTTACACGAAATCCACGGAAATTAAGAATCTCCTTCCAACGATATGATCCAAGAAATCGAATAACACAATTCGCAATACTCATTAAGCTTTCTACAGGATGGCTTGTTAAGAAGGCGCGTCACTCTCCCTGAAACTGTTGGGTAGAATATACAGCATCACAATCAAATCGGTAGGATGTAGAAAATGATGCCATTTATTCCCTCCTAGACTCAGGCAGTCAATCAAACCATCGTCCAGTTTCAGCTTGAATGATACCCTGGTGCTCCCTCCCAACCCAGTATTTATTATATTTATATAAATATAGATGTAATGTAATAATAAAATGTTATATATGATTATATAGTAGAGCAAAAATTAAATAAGGATATTTAGTTAAATTATGTAATAGTTGGAGTTCACGAGCCTATGATAACCATGTTAAACTAAATTAATTAACCTGCTTGAAATAATAATATTAAGGCAGTAATAATAATATGCAGCTTCAGTACCACTTTGTATCACTGATGGGTGACTGTATCTCTGGAATGTGAAGGTCATCTTGTTATTCATTGAGGTATAAATATCAATAAAGCATTCAATTGTATATAAAACCATAATATTATATTATTACGTATTTAATCATGACATATAGATATATAACCTTCTGGAATCAAGAGCATTTATTAATTTTGATTATTATTTGATATAAGGTAATAAAATAATTATACCGGCCGGATCACTCAAACTGAAGCAATTAAAATTTTATTAATTATTTTATTACTTCTTCCATAATATTATATGTATGATATGCAATTAATAATGATGAACAGCTGTGTTCCTCTGAACCGCTCAAATAGTAGTTGATGATCGTGTACTGAAATGTTAAGGCTCATATTACGCCATTTAATGGAAAATATAATGAAGGAATTAAAGGTTGAGCGGTCGAGAGAGTCGTCAACATTTCTATTAATGAAAATATGCTAGAGCTTGTAAAAACATGCATCATATAATAACACATACTAGTATCTACACATCTATATATACATCCATTGCTACTTTCGAGAAGGCTGATATCTCTAATCAGCTGAATGTCCCCATTCTACCGAGAAGATGATCATCCTATAACTGCAAGACCTCCTCTCCTAAACTGTATGGTACCTGAGAGAAATTTACCTTTCTGGCGTAATACATGTAATGAAATATACAGAATTAGGCTATGAATAAACAATGTCCTATAAGATAAAATATATAGTGAGGTATATTGTAATATGAATTGAAAATTACATGTGTGCCGACTGCTGTTTTGTTGCAATTGTAGACAAACTTGCGCATCCATTATGAACCAGAAAATTTAGGCAATGTATGACCGCCATGAAAAAAAGAATTTTAAATTTTAAATTATTTTGTAATACCTGACGACCTGAAGACCTGAAAGATATGAGAATGGAAAATTATGATATGATGTACCGGTCGCACCCCTCACTTCGCTATTGTCGGATTGACAACATTGCCCAGGCTACGCCAACCAGCGTCTCCATGTTTCAGCTGGCAGTCTTTTGTGATCATATGACTCGTGGAGGCGTGAGGTAGGAACTTGTGAGGACCAGAGGTCGGTCGCACCCTCCTGCCAAGTTGTCAACTCACCATTTGAAGCCCACGTCGAATGACAAATGATTGGATGGACAAAAGATCGGATGACAAGCAGGGAGATAAAACCAAAAGGTGGAATGATGAGAAAGAGGACAATAGGCCGAATAGACATAATGTCGAATGGACAAAACGTCGTAAGGACAGAAGGTCAGAATGGAAAAGCATAAATGAAGATCTAAACGAATACTTGGTTGAAGACAAAAGGTCGAAATACATTACGTTGAATGACAATACGTCGAATGACAGAACGTTGAATCGACAAAACGTCGAATGAAAAAATGTCAAATAACAAAACGTCGAATGACAAAACATCGAATGATAAAACGTTGAATGACAAAACACCGAATGACGAGAAGAAGAATGACAAAATGTCGAACAGTCAAAATTCCGAATGAGAAATTTGACAAAACCTCGCAAGGACAGGAGGTCGAATAGAAAAGGTTAAGCGGAGAGTCCTCGAGTCTGTAAATGCACAGCTACAAAGCAACACCATGCTGGAGGCCGCATAGGTTGGATTCCTGGTCTGGTCTAGGAATGTTTCGTAAAGGAAAATTTCTCGACTCCCTGGGCATAGCGTATGATTGTACTTGCCACTCAATCATATCAATATCAAAATATAATATCAAAAAAGATACCTGGCATCGAAAGCTCTTAATTATAACTGTGGAAGTGTAGAGAGCAAGCAGTAAGCAAATTGTGAAAGCAATAAGCTCAGAAATGCTAAATAAAAATGAAGGAGAAGAAGTGGAGACTATTCGAATACTGGGTTGTAAGACGAAATGTTGAAAGACAAAACGTCGAATGACAAAACATCGAAAGGTAAAAAGGTCTAATAAAAATCGTTGAACAAAAGTAGAAGGAATGAGAATGGAGACAAAAGGTCGAATGGACAAAATATCGAAAGGAGCAAAACGTCACAAAGACAGAAGTTGAATCGAAGCCGAGCAAAGTTTCTGGTGCCAACTGACCGACGAGTTCTAATATCATATTATCAGATGTTTTGATCTGCTAAATATGTTATCATTTAGGCTGAATGAACAGGCAACATAACAAGAGTGATAAACAAAATTAATGTTCGTTGGATATCACAATATTAACTCGTTTTATTATCATCGAGTTCATTTTGATAACAAATTTTGTGATGTAAACAAATTTCTTGAGATATTTTCAAATTGTGTTATCATCATGATATCAAATTCATATACTAAGAACTGAAGTTGTACTTCTGGTAAAGACTCAATTTCCAGTATGCATCATCATGCTGGAATATTCAGCATCTCGTCAGCATGCTGGTAGAATTCAGTTATGTTCGTCGAAAATCGTTCTTAAAAATTGATAACAGATGACAACAAAATTTGTCGATGTTGATGACTAAATTTGTTATG